>JASPKZ010000460.1:1485000-1712776 GCA_030220185.1 Diploptera punctata | reverse complement strand
TACTGCTGCTACTGCTGCTACTGCTGCTACTGCTACTACTACTACTACTACTACTACTACTACTACGACTACTATGGTAGTACTACACTACTACTATACTACTAATGACTACTATTACTACTACTACGTACTACTACTACTATTACTACTATTACTACTTTACTACTGCTCCTACTACTACTACTACTACTTACTACTACTATTACTACATACTAATATTACTACTGCTACTTACTACTACTACTTACTTACTACTACTACTACTACTACTAATACTACTACTACTACTATTACTACTATTACTACTATTACTACTATTACTACTATTACTACTATTACTACTATTACTACTATTACTACTATTACTACTATTACTACATTACTACTATTACTACTATTACTACTATTACTACGATTATTACTTTACTATTACTACTATTACTACTATTACTACTATTACTACTATTACTACTATTACTACTATTACTACTATTACTACTATTACTACTATACTACTATTTACTAACTATTACTACTATTTACTACTATTAACTACTATTACTTAACTATTCTAACTAATTACTACGATTACTACTATTACTACTATTACTACTATTACTACTATTACTACTATTACTACTATTACTACTATTACTACTATTAACGACTATTACTACTATTACTAACTATTACTACTATTACTACTATTAACTACTATTACTACTATTTACTACTAATTACTACTATTACTACTACTACTTAACTGTATTCTACTTACTAATACTCACTACTTACTACTAGTACTACTATTACTACTATTACTACTATTACTACTATTACTAACTATTGCTACTATTGCTACTATTACTACTATTACTACTATTACTTTACTTTACTCTACAATTACGAACTTTACTACTATTACTACTATTTACTACCTATTACTACTATTACTACTACTACTGCTACTATTACTATATTGCTACCACTACTATTACTGCTGCTACTACTACTACTACTGCTGCTACTACTACTACTACTACGACTACTACTACTACTACTACACTACTACTACTATTACTACTACTAATACTACTACTACTACTATTACTACTATTACTACTATTACTATTACTACTATTACTACTAGTACTACTATTACTACTATTACTAACTATTACTACTATTACTACTATTACTACTATTACTACTATTACTACTATTACTACTATTACTACTATTACTACTATTACTACTATTACTACTATTTACTACTATTAACTACTATTACTACTATTACTACTATTACTACTATTACTACTATTACTACTATTACTACTATTACTACTATTACTACTATTACTACTATTACTACTATTACTACTATTACTACTAATTACTACTATTACTACTATTACTACTATTACTACTATTACTACTATTACTACTATTACTACTATATACTACTATTACTACTATTACTACTATTACTACTATTACTCACTATTACTACTATTACTACTATTACTACTATTACTACTATTACTACTATTACTACTATTACTACTATTACTACTATTAAACTACTATTACTACTATTACTACTATTACTACTATTACTACTATTACTACTATTACTACTATTACTACTATTACTACTATTACTACTATTACTACTATTACTACTATTACTACTATTACTACTATTACTACTATTACTACTATTACTACTATTACTACTATTACTACTATTACTACTATTACTACTATTACTACTATTACTACTATTACTACTATTACTACTATTACTACTATTACTACTATTACTACTATTACTACTATTACTACTATTACTACTATTACTACTATTACTACTATTACTACTATTACTACTATTACTACTATTACTACTATTACTACTATTACTACTATTACTACTATTACTACTATTACTACTATTACTACTATTACTACTATATACTACTATTACTACTATTACTACTATTACTACTATTACTACTATTACTACTATTACTACTATTACTACTATTACTACTATTACTACTATTACTACTATACTACTATTACCTACTATTACTACTATTACTACTATTACTACAACTACTACTATTACTATTACTACTATACTACTACAACTACTACTACACTATTACTACTATTACTACTATTACTACTATTACTACTATTACTACAACTACTACTACTACTATTACTACAACTACTACTACTACTATTACTGCTATTACTACTATTACTACTATTACTACAACTACTACTACTACTATTACTACTATTACTACTATTACTACTATTACTACAACTACTACTACTACTACTACTACTATTACTACTATTACTACTACTACTACTACTACTATTACTACTATTACTACTATTACTACTATTACTACTATTACTACTATTACTACTATTACTACTACTACTACTATTACTACTATTACTACAACTACTACTACTACTATTACTACTATTACTACTATTACTACAATTACTACTGCTGCTGCTACTACTACTACTACTACTACTACTATTACTACTACTACTACTATTACTACTATTACTACAATTACTACTAATTACTACTGCTACTGCTACTACTACTACTACTACTACTACTATTACTACTACTACTATTATTACTACTACTATTACTACTACTATTACTACTATTACTACTATTACTACTGCTGCTGCTACTACTACTACTACTACTACTACTACTACTATTACTACTATTACTACTACTACTATTACTACTATTACTACTATTACCAATATTACTACTATTACTACTATTACTACTATTACTACTATTACTGCTGCTGCTACTACTACTACTACTACTACTACTACTACTAATAATAATAATAATAATAATAATAATTTGGGTTGTAATTTTACTATACACAAAAACGGAAAGAGATGTAAATATGAAACTCTCGAAATTTTGATGATATGCGGAAGTATACATAAAACATTAAAGAACAAAATAAGAGAAACTAGATTGAAGTTTTATAAAACATTGGCAGTTCCTGCATTACTTAATGGTAGTGAAACTTGGGTAATAACAAAAAATTTTCAAAATAGAATACAAAGCGTAGAAATGAACTTCCTTACAAAAACAAAAGGCTGCACAAATTTGGATCGGATAAAGAATGAAGATATAAGAACAGAGTTAAATATTTATCCATGGAATGATAAAATCAAATAATATAGATAGAAATGGTTTAGACATGTTAGAAGTATGAATGTAACAAGATTACCGAAAGCAGCATTTAACCACAAGCCAAGAGGTTCAAGGAATGTAGGAAGGCCAGTGAAAAGATGGACAGAACAACTGCGAGGCGGAACAGGCAATTTTTGCCTAGCCCGTGAAGTGAATAATAATAATAATAATAATAATAATAATAATAATAATAATAATAATAATAATAATAATAATAATAATAATATATAATAATAATAATAATAATAATAATAATAATAATAATAATAATAATCATAATAATAATAATAATAATAATAATAATAATAATAATAATAATAATAATAGAAGAAATATAAATTAAACGAGAAACATCAATTAATACACATAGCTTACATGGGGTAATGATCAGACCATGTTAGAAGAAATATAAATTTAGATTTATTTTAAAATATACTAACGTCCGGCAACCCCTTACTTTCTGTGGTAGGGAATTCTCGTTGTGAGAAGTGTAGGAGATAGTATATGACGTGGGGTGAGGGGATGTCTTTTGTTGCGGTATATTTAGTAAGAGATTATTTTGTGATGGTGTGTTTATATTATGATTGGAGGACACGAGTAGATACTGGAAACTTGAGGCTAAATTATTGAGAATCGAAGTTTGTAGAATCTTAAATAAGAGAACTCGACAGTGTAATTTTCTTCTGTCTCTAAGATGGGGCCATGGAAATTCGTGGAAAACGGAGAAATGTGATCGTTACAATAGCTTCTTATTTTGTTCTATTTTATTTCGTTTAACCTCTCCCTTTGTAGGTAATTTTGGATGTCCCGTGTCACCCGAACCTTAAAGGGACAAGATCTATCGGGACAGGATTTTAACCCTGGATCCTTATATTTTTCACCACACGAGGATATTGAGACCTTCCCGGATGAATTAATAGCTCAGTACATTTTTTTCTTTTTTAGTTTTTTTTACGATAGAACATTATAATGTATAAAGTTAATATTTTAAAATATTTTTATGGCGCAATTTGAATTAAATTCTGTATACAAACACTTAAGAATCTTTGTTAGCTCAATAATTAACCTACCTGCCTCCTGACTAGTGGTTTCAAGTTGAAAACTCGATAGGACTGGAAAGTTTAATTGTAAAATTATTAATATCGAGACTAGTAGAGGTGATTGGCGTACAATGTATAATCCCTATAGGATTTTTCATGTCTAGAAAATAGTATTGCTCTTATGGGAACGCTGTTGCCACTTGACGCCGCAGACTGAGTGACAGAGATGGAAGTATAATTATTTTCAAGTTTCGTTGAAAGACGATGGTTCAATGGCATCTCTGCTAACCGCTGTTACGATAATTGAGTTCACCCGCTAACTTTATTAAATATGCAGGTGATTAGTATACGTTCCATTATGGTTTTTTTTCCATAAATCGGGCACCCACTTTCTTGGCCAAGATGTAGGTGAAACTATTTAACCAAATTGTTTATATCAAATTAATTAACTAATAAATCAATCTCACATAAAAATACACGTTCACTAGAAAGAATAGCTCCATAAGAGCAACGCTATTTTCTAGACGTGAAAAAAAAACTATAGATTGTGCACCAGATGTCTGGATTAATTTACATAACTTCTCGCCCCGCAGTGTTACGCCTGTATATCTGAGATATTCTATTTTTTTTGTAGGTAGGCTCTATTAAGGGTTTGAGCGGGATTTACAGTAGAATCTAAATAGATTCTTTACATTCAATTTCTTCCATTGTCTTCTTCTTCTTCTTCACTTCCTGGTTTAGGCAAGAGTTACCTGTTCCGTCTTCACTAATAGATCTAAGACCATCTCTTCCGAGGACGTCCGACATCTCTTCTTCCTCTTGGAAAATAATGGAAGATTTTATTTGGTAATCTATTTTCTTCCATTCTTTCTACATGTTCTTTCCACTGTATCTTGTCGTTAAATAGGCCTATATTTTCTTTTATGGAGTAGATCTGCAGTTCTTCACGGATATCATCATTTCTTATCTGGTCCATTCTAGTGCAGCCTTTTACTCTTCTTAAAAATTTCATCTCGGCTGCTTGGATTTTACTTTCTTGTTTATAATAAGTATAATAATACTTTATTTATTCTGGCAGAGTTAAGGCCATAAGGCCCTCTCTTCCACTCAACCAGCACAAATACAAATAAATATTCGACAAATATAGATATACACTGTACTAATTATAAACAGTTAAAGATACAATAAATGTAGCAATGTAAATGTCATGTAGAAACAACATTTCATAGGGTAATAACAATACTGATACGATAATAACAATAATAGTAATAATAATAATAATAATAATAATAATAATAATAATAATAATAATAATAATAATAATAAATAATAATATAAATATGATACATTATACGGGAAACACCAATTAATATATATATCTTACACTGGATAATAATGAAGTCGAGTTTAGAGCAAATATAAATTTAGATTTCTTTTAAAAGATGTCAATGTCCGGCAGCCCCTTATTTCTTGTGGTAGGGAATTCCAGTTGCGAGAAGTGGAGATGGTATATGACATGGAGTGATGTGATGTCCTATGTTGCGGTATATTAAGTAAGAGACTATGTTGTGATCTTGTGTTTAATTATGGTTGAGGATAGATACTGGAAACGGGATGATAAATAATTGGGAATCGAGGGTATGTAGGATCTTAAATAGGAGAATTAGACAGTGCGATTTTCTTCTCTCTTTTAGATGTAGCCATGACAATTCGTGGAATAATGGAGAAATGTGATCGTATTTTCGAACATTAAATATGAATCTGATACACATATTATGGACACGCTGCAGTTTGTCCGACAACCCGTCACTTATGTCAGTTAGTAGAACGTCACAGTAGTCAAAATGCGGCATCACTAAAGTTTGGATTAAAATTGCTTTTAAGAGTTGTAGGAAGAAAATGTTAATAAGTCGCTTTAGGGAATGCATTATGGAGAAGATCCTTTAGATGTTTGTTTTTACTTGCTCATGCCATTTTAAATTAGAATCTAAGTAAAAATCCAAGTTTTTAATGACGTCGGTATAAGGAATTTGTTCATTATCTAATATGAACAGCCGGCATATTGCCATTGTTTATGAGGTGTATAGCCTTGGATGTCCGATAATTATTGCTTGCGTTTTGTTTACATTTAGTTTCAGCCCATATTGTCTCGGACCATAAAGATATATGCCTGAGGTCAGTGTTTACTTTGTCAATATATTAATTAATTTCGTCAGGCCTAAAGTGTGGTGTAAATCTGTAGGTCGTCGGCGTAAAGATGATGCTTGCAGTTTTGTAGTTTCTTGGTCACGTACATTAATATAAATCGGAGAAGAGAAGAGGAGCGAGGACGCCGCCTTGAGGTCCCTACCCCTTTCCTCACCAAGCGGCCAGGAAGAAATGCGATTATTAACAGAAACTGATTGCTGACGATTAGTGAGGTAAGATGCAAACCAATCAAGGCAGTTTTCCGACCAGATGTAGTGTCTTTAGTCTCGCTGCATTAAGTCTATATCTACTGTGTTCAAAGGCTTTGCTGTAGTCGAGTAGGACTATTGCGGTGAGTTTGCTTTTGTCCATTGAGTCTCTTATGTCCTCTACAATGTCAAGTAGTGCAGTACTTGTGTGATGTCCTGTTCTAAAACCAGACTGATGTTCATCAAGTAAGTCGTGTGTGGTGAGGTAGTCTGTTAACTGTGAGTGTATTATGTGTTCCAGTGCTTTTAGATAAAACAGGGAAGAATACTAATTGGTCTATAATCATTCGAGTGTTGTGGGAGTGTTTGATTTCGGTGTAGGACGAACTAGAGCCATTTTCCAGAGTCTGGGATAGGTCCCGGTCATTATAGAGGCATTAAAAAAATGGTGTTATTGTTGGGAGAATAATGTCTATTATTTTTTGCAGGAGAGTTATTGTTATATTGTCTATTCCTTGTGCTTTTAGATTTAATACGCAATACTGCTCTTTTGGCGTCATTAGGTGAGATATAGGAAAAAAATAATTTTGTCTCGGGTAGGTTGGGAATATGGACATTAGTTCATCTATTGTCTGTTGTTTTTTGTTGTGAGGTGTTGTCAGAAGGGAGGCGGGTAAAATGGTCATTCAACTCATCTAGTGGTAGGTCAGCTGTTTCTACCTGTAATTATTTTGACAGAGGCGACTATTTTGATTTTAAATTTTCCACATGTCAGCTGAGTTGGGACATAGATTGTGTAAGATAATAGTATGGGCATATCTAGTTTTGCATTCCTTACAGTCTGGTTGACTTTATTCCTCCGATGTTTGTATGTCTGTAAGTCTGTCAGGTCTTTGGTCCTCCTGTATTTCCTAAATGCTGCGTCTCTCTCTGTCATAAGCAAGCGGATATTATCAGACATCCAGGGTGCAGGTGGTCTGTTTATACGTCTAGTCTTGATATGTGCGTGGTTTTGTCATACAATTGTAAAATCATGTCATTAAAATTTTCAACTTCTCGTCTACAGTCCTAAGTGTCCATATGTTGTTCCAAGGTAGTTTTGCAGCGTCATCAATTAATGCGCATAATTTATATGTTTCAAGTCTCTGTATGTTTACAAGTCTAGGTCTACGTTTAGAGCAAAGGAGTGAATATTCAATGTATATTAAGTCATGTGCAGAGATGCCTGGAGATTCTATCTGTCCACTAGTTATAACTTTTTGAGGATTATTTGTTATAATTAAGTCTAGTAGTGTGTCAGAATACCTAGTATGATGGGTTGGTTTCTGAAGGCAGTATTGTCATATTGCATGACTGGAACATTGTCTGTAATAGTATAGTGTTGTAAGAATTTGTGGCTAATAGATTAGTATGAAGTCTCCTAGTACAATTACATGTTCATAAGATGGTATCAGATTTTGGAGTACTGTTTCAATGTCATGTAGGTGACCGACATTTGGGGGCTTATAAACTACTCCTAATAAACATTTCTGCATTTTCGCTCTAATTTCTATAAATAGGTATTCGGGTCGAGGACGAGTATTCACTAGGCGAATGGGATACAATTTTTGGTTGTAGATCGGAACGTAATATACATCGCCACGCCGCCCCCATTTTCCCGACTCTGGCATTCCTAATGAAGGTGTAATTTTTGCATGTTTACAAGAGAAGAAGGAAGGGTATTTTTCAGCCATGTTTCAGAAATTAAAATGGCATGCAGATTTAGTGTTGAAAATATAGTTTGGAATTCTGAGAAGTGGGACAGGAGTGATTGTGCATTACAATGTGTTATTTTGAGTGTATTGCTGTTCAAAGAGAAACGTGATTTTAAAAGGTCTGAGGTGGAAGGGGTAATGTTGAGATGGGGACAATGGGACTGTCAAAGACCGAAAAGGGGCTGCAGGTGCATTCCTTAAAAATCTATGGTTGAAATGTTACTAACTAAAAAAACCAAGGAAAAACCGTAAATATGAAAATATCAATTTGGTGTTTAGTATATGAAGTACAAAATTAAATTAATAAAAAAATAGATTTTACACGAAAAAAAATTAAGAAAAAAAATGAACACAGTAAAATAATTAAATACTATTAAAAATAAATTACAAAAAGTAACGAGTTTCTGAGTTGATTAATTATCACTCTGACCTGAGATCTGATATATGATTTATTCGCTTTTTTCTGTCTCCTACCTTAACAATGACAGAACCATCTTGGGTCCAGACATTGGTTACGCCATGAATATTTATAGCTTCGCGAAGTAACTGATGCCTAGCACTAGTAAGGTCCTCACGAATCGTAATTCCATTGCCTTTCAAATTCTTTTTATTTTCGAAACCCTCACTTCGCTTACGGTAGGACACAAAATTTAACAATGACAGCCCTAGGTCGTCCACCATCTGTTTTTCTACCTACTCGATGACTACGGTCAATGTCACTGACCTGGAGACTAACACCAACTTTCTCTGCTACCTGCAAGGCGATGGCATCTGTGGTCTTCATTTTCTTCCTCCGCAATACCAAAAATACGCACACACTGACGCCTTTGGTATTGTTCTAAGCTATCAATCTTAGATTCCAAAGTCACTATCTTGTTATCACGGTCCTGAATAGATTTCTGGAGCTCACTGATTAAGGCGTGGACTTTGCTCCAATGCCACTTTTAATTCTATAACCGCCGCAGCAACAGTCTCCTTTATTATGTTGGCAACACTTGACAGCATGGTAGCATCTTGTAGCGACTCTTGTAAGACACGTTTCACCACTTCTTCTATTTCCATTGAGTTATTCTTCTTGGGGCCCATCTTATGAATTTAACTTAGCCAAATTGTTTTATATAACACAAACTATCAGTTACGATGTTTTAAGCTACTTAGAATGTGTTCACACCTTCAAAATAATAAGTTGGTCACGAGCGATACACAACACGTCTAGTCACTTTCCGCCATTAACTAAGTTGTTTGGTAGTGGTAATCAAAGATTCACTCCCATACAAAAGGACCGGGACAGCCATTGTTTTATAAAATTTTAATTTTGTTTGTTTATGGTCTTTATTATTCAATGTTCTATTTATTGTACCACAAATAGCTTGAAACTGATGTGTTTTGTGTTCAATATCTTTATTATACCCATAGCTGATGTCACATCCTAAATATTTATAGTGGGATACTTGTTCAATAATTTCGTCTCTAATTACTATTTTTGCACGCAGAGTATTTCTTCCACAAAATGCCATTACTTTTGTTTTACTTATTGAAATTTTAAAATTATAATCGCTACACTTTGCATTTAGTTTGTAAGCAGCCAATTGTAACAGATCTTCATCATGGTGTAGTAAGACTAAATCATCGGGGAAAATCAAGTTATTAATATTTAAGTTATTGTTCAATCTAAGGCCTTTGCCCATTATAATTTTCCATTGTTTCATAATGTCGTCGATATATATATATATATATTATATATATATATATATATATATAGCCTATTACAAAGAGTGGGCGATAGACTTCACCCTTGTCTAACTCTGTGATTTATTAAAATTTCTTCTGACCTTTTTCCATCAGCTTTTATCACTACTTTAGTTTCTTCATATAAGCCTTGGACTGATTTTATTAGATGGTGTGGATATCCTCGTTCCTTCATTATTTCTCGTAGTATAGATCTATTTACTCTGTCAAAGGCCTTTTCAAAATCAATGAACAGCAAATAAGTTGGCAGGTTAAATTCTCTTCACTTTTCAATTAGTCTCTTTATAATAAACACATTATCACTACAGGATCTTCCTTTTCTAAACCCTGCTTGTTCTTTTTCTAAGAATGTGTCAGATATCTTCTTCAATCCATTATTTATTATTTTTGCATATAATTTATGAGTGGAGTTAAATAAGCTGATACCTCTATAATTTTTACTATCTAATCTATTTCCTTTTTTGAAGAGGGATATGACTTCATCTATCTTCCAATTTTCAGGTATTTTACATGTCTACTAACATTCGTTTATTAAGTTTAATATAAGTTTAATAATCTTATTTCTGCAAATACTTTATCAGTTCATTGTTTATACCATCTATACCTGGTGCTTTTCTATTTTTAATTTCTTTCAATGCTTCTCTCATTTCGCTTAGAGTAATTCTGTCTATTTCTGATTTATTTTCACTTTCAGAAGGACTAATTCTTCTTCATTACACCATAATTCTCTGTAGTGATTCTCCCACGTCTTCAGATCAATGGTATTTAGTTTTGCAGTATCTTTTTCTGTTGTATTTAATTGTTTCATTACTTTAAATGCTAACGATTTTCTGCCATGTACATCGTGCTCTATTTTGGAAATAAATCTTTCCCAGGAATCTTTATGAGCTGTTCGAGTTATTTGTTTTGCTCGATTTCTTTTTTGTTTATATATAGTTCTAGATTCTTCAGTTTTCTTTTGTAAGTACTCTAAATAAGCTAATTTTTTGTCTCGCACAGCCTCCTCTATTTCGTCATTCCATATCTTTAATCCTCTTTTGTTGCGAATCTTTTTCTTCTTTCCTATAGCTTCATTTGCAGCATTTATAATACATGTTTTCATATTTTCCCACTCTTCATTTAGATTATCATTAATTGCTTATCTTTCTAAGAGTTCTTGTAGCCTTTTTTTGGTATAATTGTCTTATACTTTCTTCTTCTAGAAGATATACTTTAAAAACTTCTTCTTTTATTCTTTCTTGAGTTTTTGGTTTTTTCCATTTGGTTATTATAAGTATCGTGGCTACCAATAGATAGTAGTCTGTATATATGTCACATCCTCTGTATACTCTTGCATCTTGTATTTAATTCCTGAGTCTATCATTAATTATTATGTAATCTATTAAAGATCTTTGGTTTCTAGCACACTATGTATACGTGTGTATGTCCTTTTTTCCTATAGAAAGTATTCTGATTTTTAGTTTATTATAGGTAGCAAATTGTCGAAGTTCTTCCCCGTTTCTATTTACTGCAATGCATCCTTTGAATTGTACTTTAATTGTTGCAATACAAATAATTATATTTAAAATACTTAATCAATTAAAATATTTATAAAATTAATTACAATTAAGCCAAGTATATACCGGCACCGATTCCCTTCTCCTCACCATCATACCTCTCACAACACAGACACACTTAGTCAACACTGAACTCTGGACACGAAGCAAATAAACTCTACAAATAACCACATAAAGGTCAGATCTGATGGACTCATAGTTACCATGATTGTTTCTGGTTCCAAGATTCGCGGGTTCAAACCGGGACAGTGTCGATGCATTTAACGGGGCGTAAAAGTCCGGAGTATGTTCTTACGGAAGGGAACTACCATGAGTCCCATGTCATAGATTTATACCACGTGAAAGAACCTAATGCCTGAATAAAGATGATTCTTAGTAAAACTTGTTGGCCCTTTCACCCCCAAATTTGAAATGCGACGCTAATTACTTTTATCTCTTAAAGAGCATCGTTAAATAAAATAACAAGAAGAATCTACATAACGTACTTTATAAAAATAGTCGTAAATTGAAAAAAAAAGTATACTATATAAACATCATATGTCATTAAAGAAACATGAAAAGTAAAGTGGGTAGCATTGGAAATCTCTCTCTCTCTCTCTCTCCTCTCTCTCTCTCTCTCTCTCTCTCTCTCTCTCTCTCTCTCTCTCTCTCTCCCCCTCTCTCTCTCTCTCTCTCACTCTCACTTACCTCATATTGCCTACATCAGCAGACTGCGCAGGCTGTGTAGCCTATATCTATTTTGTATTCATGTATCTTGTGCAAATGAATCATCACGATCGTCTTCAAGGATTAGACCTGTTGATCGGTTCCGATTCAAAATTGCTCACGCCATCTCTTAAAAGGTCGACCTATATTTCTTTACCTTTTTTCGGATTATAATATAAAACAGTTCTTGTCATCCTGGTGCTTGGCGTTCGTAGGACGTGGTCTCGCCACTTTATTCTACATTGTTCTATTAATGTTCAGTTCCTTTCTGGTATCAGTACTTATTTTGTGATCCAATAGCGTATTTCCAGTCACAAAGCGAAGAATCTTGATTTGTGAAACTTCGATTTGTGCAAATGAAATTTATGCTGAATTAAATTAATTCTATAATGTCCTGAAATATTAATTGGATGAAGCTGACGAAATTTAAATTAAGAATTTGCCTTGATAACAAGAAACCATGAAAAACCGCAGTCAGATTGGTCGTCACTGAGTTCGAAATCTTCTGGACGCGAGTTTTAAATGCTACCAAATGAGCCAACTTATTAGACTGGTATAATTCGCCTATGCTCATGTTATTATTTTATTTAATGACATTATTTAGCAGCTAATGTTATCATTAGGACTCGGAAGTTGAGGACCTATAAAATGCCTATAAAAGAACTTAAAAATGACCTAAAGATATCCTACAAAAGACCTAAAAAACTGGAAAAAGGACGTAACAAGTGTTGAATTTACTAACGAGTGAATAAGACAACCTCGCCGCAAGCTTTTGAATTCCTACATTCCTACTTACCTGGCGTCCAGATTTGAGAAGTTATCCTCTTACCACAATATTGACACTAGGTCACAAGATAGCAGTCTGCTAACAATTCCTCTTCATAGCACTTCCTCCTATTCTACTTCCTTCACAGTAGCCTCTGCCCGCTCCTGGAATCTCCTTCCTCAAGATATCAGGGGTTGCCGCACACTTAGCACCCGCTTATAGAGTTACCTGTTGTCTAATAATTATTTGTTCTCTATTTATTTAATTTTATACTAGGCCTATGTCATTAATCTTTTCCTCGTTTTTTTATATATCGTGTACATATTATATATTTAATTCGTTAAAATTAGAGTAAATCAAAATACATTATAAATATTAATTGTATTGTATTCATAACGTGTAATCGTTTATGTATATTGTAATTTAGATGTAAGACTATTTTTTGTATTTTTTTTAAAACTGGTTTAGTGGTAGACAAAGCCTTAAGGCCTTAACTCTGCCAGATAAAATTAAGCTATTATTATTATTATTATTATTATTATTATTATTATTATTATTATTATTATTATTATTATTATTATTATCATCATTATCATCATCATTATCATTATTATTATTATTATTATTATTATTATTATCATTATCATTATTATTATTATTCTCTCTCTGCTCGAGATAATTTTCAGAAAGTGGCAACTTCTTAGAACATTTGAAGTCGAAATACAATAGTTCAGATGGTTAGTAGGCTCTTGGTAAAAAATAACTTGATATTTTGTGAAGGTTCAATAGTTTCTCGATAGAACAAAAATGTTTGGAATGTGAAACGTCTTTAGAAAGTAAAACTAAATGTTTTAAAAAGAAGTTGGGTTGAGACTAGACTCTTCAGATTCTTGAATTATACAAATGGTATTTAACACTTTCCAATATTGTTATTATAATATTAAAATACAAATGGTATACTGTAAAGGTAGTGAAAAGAGGTAAAGTTGTAAAAAAAACTCATTAAGACCTACAAAGGTCAAAAAAGGACCAATGAACCACAAAAAGTCCAAAAAGGACAAAAGGACAGATAAAACCCACCAATTTCTAGCCTACAACGACCCAAAGTGTATTTATATTATGTTGGACCTCGATTTCAGATATAAAATAAAAAAAGGATATTCCCTGAACTTCCGAGCCCTAGTCATTCAATTTATTACACGACACACGTGATTTTAGTTCCCTTGTGAATGCATCCATTAGGGTGGGCTGAAAAAACTCATTTTCTTATTTCGAAGTTGTAATAGCGCGGAAAAGTTACGAATTATATAGACGAAAGAAAAGAAAAAAAATCAAAATCGGTTAACATCTTCCGGTCGCGCAAAGGCTCTAAAGTTTGATAAAATATGAAAAAATCTTCATTTTTGAGATTATTTCTTTAATATTTTAATTAGATGTTTTCGTAATGTAATAGTTTGTAACGTCTTCAAATAGAGCCTAAAAACATCGTGTTTTAATTTGGTTTTGATCAGGTGATATATTCCGGTCGCGCATAAGCTCCAAAATTTGACAGAATAATGAACAAGTTATACTTCTTACGCATTTTTGGTACTTGATAAATAACGTCCAGAGTACTGATTGTCAGATCCCACAGGTAGACATAAACGTGCTTAGCGAAGATCAGCAATATATACTTGATAGTAAAAGAAAAAAGAATTAATTGCAAAAATGAAGTTTTTTTTTCATATTTTGCCAAACTTTAGAACCTTTGCGCGACCGGAAGATGTCAACCGATTTTGATATGTTTTTCTTTTTTTTTTAGCTGTATAATTCGCAACTTTTCTGCGCTATTCAACTTCGAAATATAAAGATGAGTTTTTTCGGCCAACCCTAGTATCCATGTTTAGGATTTTTACTCCCTGAAGAGTATATCGACCCCTGTCGGGTTTGAACCTCCGAACCTTGGAACCAGAGCCCAGCATGGTAACCATTAGTCTAACAAAATTTAAGTGCATGCTTGAGAAAATTATTATTTTTTGTTTATGAATGTGATTTGTGTTAGTTTTTTTCGTTAACATAAACGAAATCTATAGAGAGTTCATGCTAAGAGCATCTATGAATAAGAGCTATATGGTATTAAAACTTCATAATATTAACATTTGTGTAGCGAAATCATGCATGAAAGATACAAACGTTTGAGAGGTGAAATATGGACCCGTCTGATGGTGCGACAAGATGAAAGGACCGTTTGATAAATTTGTCATATGTGTCTGCTTGTTACTCGTCATAAGAATTGTCACACATGACGATATTGCCAAGAACCTGTTTCATCTTATGACAAGCAAATGTCAAATGAAGGTTTTTCAAGTTTCCAGGAATTCTATTTTGTCTCTATGGATTTTGTATCGTCATTTAAACACAACGTATAATCCAGTTATTGTTACTGGGTAGTGTGATTTAAACATTTATCTTCATCTCTGAGAGCTGTGATAAATAAAACACGAAATTATTATTACTATTATTATTATTATTATTATTATTATTATTATTATTATTTATTATTATTATTATTATGAAAAAGAAATGTAAACCGATGGGAATACCACTAGATGATAATTCAACAATATATACACTCCAGTTTGCAGATGACCAATTGATATTGGCTCAAGAATTTGAAGATATAGAATACCTCACTAGAAAATTAATACAAGAATATAGTTTATGGGGTTTAAAGATCAATATGGATAAATCTAGATATATGACAATAGGGGATCTTCCTCAAGATTTAATACTAGAAGAAAATTTAGGAACAATTAAATACACTGAAGAATATAAGTATTTGGGAATTAAAATGACTAAAGATGGAAAACAAAAAACAGAGATAAGAAACAGGAACAATATAGGAAAGTATGCTATATCTGCCCTAAATGGAATAGTATGGGACAAATATATCTTCAAAGAAACAAAAAAAAACTATTTTTAATACAATAATAAGAAGCATTATTACCTATGGAGCTGATGTGTGGGCTTTAAATGCACAAATGAAAAAAAAAAAATTACTCGCCACTGAAATGGACTACTGGAGACGTGTTGCAAGAATATCCAGGAAGGATAAAATCAGAAATTCATATATAGGCCTAAAAGAAAAAAATACAGGTACAATATTCAATATTAGATTTTATAAAGAAGAAACAATTAAATTGGTACGGAACATAAGAAGGATGGAAGAAGGAAGACTACCTAAGATAATCATGGATTGGGAACCACAGGGAAGGAAAAAGAAGGGTAGACCAAATATTACGTGGATTCAGGAAATCAATGAAACTAAGAGGGAATGGGAAATAGAAGAAGATATATGGATGAACAGACAAGAATGGAAAAATGTGTTGAAACAAATGTGTAGTTAACTGTGAACATGGGTACCGGAAAAATGTATATTCATTGTAAAAGCCGGAATAATAAAAACAAATTATGATTATTATTCTATTCGCCTATTGCCTGAATATTCAGCTGCCTTCTTATTTTTTAAAATTTTTCTAATTTGATTTTTCCTGGATATCCTATTTTCTTCCTAGTATATCATTCTCAAATCACGAGAGGCAGCGGGACATCGGTCCAAGTGCCATATGCTGGCTACTATAAAAAGTAAGCATTTTTAAAGAGAAATTTTACTTTACAGCAATGACGCTTGATTATTTATATATTATGTTTATTTTTTTACATTTAGCAATGAAGGCCAATTATGATATGAAAAGAAAAATAATTACGTGAGCCGGGATTTGAACCCGAGACCTCTAATTCTATACGCGTTTCCAACTGCGCCACTCTGGTATCCCAGCAGAAACATTTAATTTTCTTCCTAATGTATAAATCTCAAATCACGAGAGGCAGCGGGACATCGGTCCAAGTGCCATATACTGGCTACTATAAAAAGTTTTTTAAAGAGAAATTTTACTTTACAGCAATGACGCTTGATTATTTATATATTATGTTTATTTTTTTACATTTAGCAATGAAGGCCAATTATGATATGAAAAGAAAAATAATTACGTGAGCCGGGATTTGAACCCGAGACCTCTAACTCTATACGCGTTTCCAACTGCGCCACGCTAGTATCCCAGCAGAAACATTTAATTTTCTTCCTAATGTATAATTCTCAAATCACGAGAGGCAGCGGCACATCGGTCGAACTGTCATCTAGTGACTACTATTACAAGTACGCATTTTCTATAGCCTACGTATATAACTGCAGAGGAATTTGCTCCCAAGAAGAATGTTAGCTTTGCTCGTTTCCACGTGTGAAGGGTGACACATATCTAAACTTTCCGCCGCACTTTGCAGGAATCCAATATACGTTCTCTTAGAAAACTTCGGTCTATTGATAGTACAGGGTGTCCTCGAGTTTTCATGAGTTTACTGTGAATTTTACTCCCTTTGCTTAGTTGTTGTCCCTAAAGACCAATACTGAAAAGTTTCCAACATTTCATGTAATTATACACGTATTTCTAATGTTCTGCTTCAGGAAACTTTAAGGCCAAACCAGTTTCCGAACGCCATCTTCATATAATTCGTCTTTCTTCTTCTTCTTCTTCTTCTTCTTCTACTACAAGGTTTAGGCTATGCAGCCTGTTCCGGCGAAGTTAAAAGTGGAGTCCATCTTCTACGTGGTCGGCCAACATCTCTTGTTCCTCTGGGATTATACAGAAGGTTCTTTTTGGTATTCTTTCGTTGTTCATTCTCATTAAGTGTTCTGTCCATTTCTTATTATTTTCGCTGATTTTATCTCCAATTTTATATATATTTAATTCTTCTCGTATAGTTTCATTCCTTATTCTATCCGCTCTTGTGCATCCTTTCACATTACGTAAAAACAGCATTTCCGCAGTCTGTATCCTGCTTTTATTCCTTGATTTCATTATCCAATTTTCACTTCCATACAACAACAAAGGAACAGCCATTGTTTTATATAATTTAAGTTTCGTATCTTTCCTTGTTTCGTCTTTAGTAGTATGAAAGTATGAGTTAATGGCGTGTCTTGGGTAAATGTTCATGTTGTCTAAGAAGTGGCCCTAGTATTTAGTTGATCACTCATCCAGGATGCCTTCCATGTTGAAAATCCTCTCGCAACAAGTCGTATCCTCAGAAGACCCGTGTGACGTGGGCCACTTAAAAGTAACAGAAAGAGAGACGCTAAATAAAAAAATAGTTCTGCTGTTACAATGTTTCATTCGTTGTTGACAATCTGAACATATTAGTCGCTAATAATAAATTAGGAAAATTTTAGTTATTTTTGTTCAGGTTATGTTAGCAACACCGACAATCTATCAATTTTGTCAATATAAGTAAGCATTTCACAAATTAATATTTTTTTTTTGTTCTTGCGGACTAGTTTTATATGCTCGTCTCTGATTTAGAAGTTCGTGAGTTGAAATCTAGTCGGGGTAGATGAATTTTTAAGATCGTAAAAGTCCCAAGTATGATTTCTTTGGAAGGGAATAAAATCCCTGAGTCCCGCCCCGTGAATAGTATTTTAGCAGCTTGATCCGCAATACAAAATAAAGTCATGTAGGTAAAGTGATAACATGTCCTGCAGGGATGAACAGTTTAAGGTGATACTGATTTATTACACGATGGTGGGTTTCTCGGTATTCTCATAGAAATAACATACACTTTCCGAGAAACTCTGTTAACATGAATATCTATTTGTCTAAAGGCAGATTATTTTCCTCTGTTGTTTATTTACTTTATGGCGCTGGTGATCTGTGCTGTTTAAAAATATTAACGAGTGAAAGAAATACCGACATCCGTTTGTATGTTTCACCCTCAAGAATTTGAATTTCAAATTTTTCACATTCTATTGAAAGATATATTCAGTTTCTCAGTATAGAGAACAAGTTTTATCGCTGTCAGAATTAAACTAGGATTAGAAAATATCGAGTATAGGAAACTGGGACATTTACCTGGAGATGTCGATAAGCAGTACATTCACTTACCGATTTCCGTAAACATTATTCTATAGTGTGTTACAGGACTGCACCGACGAACTTTTAGGATCCATTGAACATACAGAAATTATCATATTTATTGAGGAAGTGGCTGAATTCAAATACCTAGGAACAATAGTCACAAATAGGAATGAGTTGCACAAAGAAATTAAACATAGGCTCAATTCTGGAAATGCATGAAATTATGCATTACAGAGACTCTTGATGTCCCAACTCCTTTCAACAAACGTTAAACTGAAAATATATAAAACTATTATTCTACCATTTATATTATATGGGTGCGAAACATGGACTCTTACTTTAAGGGAGGAAATAAGGTTACGAGTATTTGAGAATAAAGTTATTAGGAAAATGTTTGGACCAAAGAGAGATGAAGAGCAGGTGAATTTAGAAAGCTACATAAGAGTGAATTACATGGTATTTATAGGAAGCCACGTATAATAAAAACTGTTATGTCTCGTAGACTGCGATGGGTAGGACATGTGGTACGAATGGGGAATGAAAGAGGTGCATGGAAGCTTCTTGTAGGAAAACGAGGGGAAAATGCCCAGTTGTAGACCGAGAATGCGGTGGGAGAATAACATTAACTGTGATTTGAGAGAAGTAGATTATACAGGGAATGATTGGAACACATTAGCTCAGGATAGCGATGTATGGAGAGCTTATTTCCATGTTGCCATGAACCTACGGGTTCGATACTGTCAGTGAGTTAGCTACTTATTAAGAAACATGTGCCTTGGTGCAGTGCTTGCATTCCAGTCTCCATAAGGGAAGAAATTGTCTCATGGAATTTGAACCAATATGGGACGGGTGCAACCCAGCTTCATGAAGAATTTGGGTAGCTAAATAAGTAACGACTCGAGGTTGAGAAAACGGCTGGGGGTCCCAATATGCTAACCACACGTCACCCCTGCGCTTACGGATGATTGTCTACCTCTGTGATTATCATATGTTGATGTGATGTCAGCGGCGGGCTGGTAGGCCAAGAGCATTCTAGGCCTTTCGCGCTATGGAGTATTGTATTAAGAAATATGCGTTTACCCCCGAGATGTCGCGTATGTGTTTCCGTATTTGTTAAGATGTGTGCTATGCCAGGTAACCAAGATGTGTTTATCGTTTTTGGAGGTATGTGAAAAGTATCTTATATCAAAGTCAAGTTGCCTCCCAGAGCTCAAGTTTCGCCAGATAAAACATAATACCACCGGAGTTGGACATTCGTTGCTGCGAATTTATAATAATAATAATAATAATAATAATAATAATAATAATAATAATAATAATAATAATAATAATGTTTATTTATTCTGGCAGAGTTAAGGCCATAAGGCCTTCTCTTTCACTCAACCAGCACAAATACAAATAAATATTTGACAAATATAGATATATATTATACTAATTATAAACAGTTAAATATATATTAAATGTAGCAATGTAAATTTCATGTACAAGCAACATTTTATACGATAATAACAATAAATAACATTCACGACAATAATAATAATAATAATAATAATAATAATAATAATAATAATAATAATATAAATATGATAAATTATGCGAGAAACACCAATTAATACACACACACACACACACATATATATACCTTACACTGGGTAGTGATGAAGTCGAGGTTAGAGCAAATATACATTTAGAATTCTTTTAAAAGGTGACAATGTCCGGCAGCCCCTTATTTCTTGTGATAGGGAATTCCAGTTGCGAGAAGTGAAGATAGTATATGACATAGAGTGATGTGTTGTCCTATGTTGCGGTATATTAAGCAAGAGACTATGTTGTGATCTTGTGTTTAAGTTATGGTTTGAGGATAGATACTGGAAACGAGATGAAAATAATTGGGAATCGAGGTATGTAGGATCTTAAATAAGAGAATTAGACAGTGTGAATGTCTTCTCTCTTTTAGATGTAGCCATATATATAGGATGAATCAAAATTAATAGACAAACCAAAATGTTTGAAAGTATACGGGATAAGAAGCAAAAACGTTCCAGTAAACATGGGTCCGCAAACAAACCGTGTGCAAGATTTATCATTCCAAATATGTGGTTATGATTCGTCACTGACATCATGCGTTATAAACATCATTCGAAACTCACTACAGAGACGAGTCCAATATTGCAACTAGGACGATGCAAGGACCACTTTGAACACATCCTCTAACAGGTACGAGTGTACAGTATTACTGTACAATGTGTCAAATAATAATTGTATTAAATTTGAAGAGAAAAATTTTCGCCTAGACCGGGACTCGAACCCGGGACCCTTGGCTTTCCGGGCCAAGTGCTCTACCAACTGAGCTACCGAGGCGAGTTACGATCTAGACGCAAATTTTTCTCTTATATACGTTGTAATTCCCTATCGCCAAATGCTTTTGAAACCATTGTTTCTATCTTTGCAAATGGCGGCTTCTTAGTTAAGAAGACATTTATTGGAAATTTAACATTACTTTAAAGCCAGTAAGGGTCCCGGGTTCGAGTCCCGGTCTAGGCGAAAATTTTTCTCTTCAAATTTAATTTATCTTTCATTGAGAAATGTTAAATTAATAATAAAAACATCAATAATTGTATTCCTTGGTAGGTAAAGCCATGAGTGAATTTTTAGGAAACATGGAATAGCTGCTAACGAAAAGTCTACTTCTAAAATTAATTTTCATTAATTAGGACAGTGTTTCTTAATGAAATCAGTGGTGGCTTGTAACGACACATTTGCAATTATCTCGCACATAGCTCCCCATGTTTACTAGAACTTTTTTGCTTCTATTATCGTATACTTTCAACCATTCCAGTGTGCGCTATTAATTCTTATACACCGTGTACATTGTCCTATAAATCTAATATATAAAAATCAATGTTTGTTTGTTTGTATGTTTGTTTGTTCGTATTCTATGCGCGGCCATACCGTTGATCCGATTTTGATGGAATTTTTTTGCAAAATGTTCAGGGGATTCGCGGGATGAACATAGCTATTAGGGAGTTGAAATACTCAACCCCTTCAACCCTAAAAATCACCCTTTGTAGTGAAAAACGTGAAGTAAAGTCCCTATTTTGACGCTTAAATGGTTTACGCTGCCTGGCTAAACCATAACAAATACACCAAATTATTGTATACGGATTTGAATATCTCAAAAAACTCTACAAAAAAGTCCGCGACAGCAAATGCTTATCTTTTACGGATAACTTACAATAACCAATTTTAGATCGGGATAAGCTGATTCCCGGGCAAGCATAGCAGCTGAAGGCTGGTGGTAAAAACACATTAACATTTATTTAGGAGTAGCAGCGCACGCCGGGTATTAGCTAGTTCCTTATAAAATAATAAAAATGACAGCTCAGAATGACTATGCTTTCTTTTTGTATATTGATTTTAATGAAATATAACAAAGTAGATACTCCGTGAATAGAGATGGATTGTGTAGTTTTAAGGATCACTGACTAACCCTTGAAGTTTAGGACGTTTAGACTGAGTAATATTGTGTACAATGCACTTGACAATGGATACTTTTAACCATGCCTTAATGAAGAGGCAGGCTATTTTGTAGTTTATTATCTCGGATTAGGAATATATCCGTCTTTTCCTTGTGACAGTTCTAAATATGCATAGAATGGGAAGAAAAAATGATTTTCGATCCTAAACCGGACTAATATTGTTTACTTATTTAACCGAAAAAGTATTGTTTATTTATTTAGTCCTGGTCAAAATAGTATTCTGCAAATGCCAGAGTAGCATCTGATCTATTGTCTGTGCAGCCGCTTAATAATAAAGGAAATTAAACAATGGATTTTCAGTGTACAATTCCACGAAATTAAAAATCTGTTTTAGATAGTACCATAGAAGTATGGAAATTATATATAATTATGAAAAATATGTTCAAGAAAATAATCGTAAGTAATGCCATGAGTGATTTCCAAATTATCGATATCACGAAGTGAGGAGTGAATTTATCTAGAGAATTTGGTAATCAAGAATGGCATTTGTTAGGCATATTTAATGAATAAAATTAAGCTGTTTACTCACAAATCATTATTTAAATATAGTTATTTTAAAATTTAATGTAAACGGCGATGTTTGAAAACAAATGAAAAACGTTTGTTATGTTCATCTGTTCATCACTGCAACCAGATCATATTAGGCCTATTTATTGCCAAATAAAAGCAATATTGTAAGAATGCACCCTAGTGGAGAAAAAGTGAAACACATCAAACTATGTACAACCAACATTACAGGTTATTAATTAATTTCTGATGTCCTGTGATGTAAATTATATTTTTCTGGAACGTAAATTCCTGGGAAATAATACGTTTAAGAAAGTGCAAACAGTGGTTTATTTTTATTGTGGCATAATCAATTACTACGAATGTTTTTCTATTATATCCCGCAAGCAGTATCTGTTTACATTCGTGCATATATATATATATATATATATATATATATATATATATATATATACAATCTGGTAGCCGTATTTCTTAGAGAGTCAGTCACTGCAAAATAATGCTCTGCCCTATTCAGAATGTTAAAAATGAGGAGCTTTCTTTAATATGATAAACTTATTTGATAAATTCCAGGTGAAGCACGACTGTGGTTAGTTGTAAATCAAAATTCATTCACACGCGATTGATAATTGTCTCCCATTTGGGGCATGAGATAATAGTCTTTTTAAATGTTGACTGTTTCAACACATTTATTCTATTCATGGACTAAAAAATATAATTTTTAAAACAACGTGGTGTTTAGTAACTTTTTCCCGTGTATAGTCGTAATCAGCACATACAAATTAAATTGAAATAGCTGTTCTCATTCAGTAATAAAAATCTTGTTGAATACTGTTTCTATTTCTCACCAGTGAGTACAGTTTATAATGTGTACTATTGATGAATGGTCTTTTATGTAATAGAAATTTGACCAGAAAAAAAAGAGATATACAGGCAATAATAATTGAAAGTATACTTACATATGGATCAGAAAGCTGGGCAATAAATGAAAGGATGCAGAAAAGAATCTTGGCGATAGAAACGGATGGATTACGGAGAAGTATGAGAATATCCAGCCTACAACATATTAGAAATACATATAGCAGACAAGAAATGGATGCACAAGAAACTGTTATCGATAGGATAACAAAGAGAGCTTTACAGTGGTATGGACATATACAATGATTGTCGGAAGACAAGTGGCCTAAACAGGTGTTAGATTGGATGAGACCAGACAGAATGAAGAGGGGAGAAATAGAAGAACATGGAATGAGGAAATGTATGGTTCCATGATGAAGAGGGGTATGGAAGAAGGACAGTGGGAAGATAGGAATCCCTGGAAAGCAGGAATCAAGGGCGAAGTTCTGTGAAATGGAAACCCTGTATTAAGTATTAAGCAAGTAATGATTGATTTTATAACAGGCCTGTTAAAACTTGCTCACCAGGTGTGAAAATATGGCCCCTCCCTCCTACCCGCATCAAGTGCACTCCCAATGAAATAACCCAACTGGAAAATGAGTAGCAGTGTCTTATCTTGTTAGCCTATTTGACTTAGGGTTGAATAGGAGGGCGGGATTTTACACCAACTGAGCACTTACTAACGGGCTTAGATTATAACGTGACAGACCCAACTTCCGTATTAAAAAAATAGAAACAACATAAGATTATATAATCATACATTCCAAATCAGTGATAAGTACAGCTTAGAATTCTCACTTTAATTTCTAACATATAGTCAAGATAACAGGTAACTTGTCACGAGGTCCGGAATATACATATTAATGTTACCTAATTAAGATTTGTGATCTGCCATTTGATTGTATAGAATTACTGATATATTGTATATTGACATATTTCATCGTTCTTACTCTTTTCTTATAGAATTTTTGTTTTAACATATTTCATCGTTCTTACTCTTTTCTTATAGAATTTTTGTTTTAACACTAGTCCCCTTTAATAAAATAAAGCATAATTCATTATGCTTCATTTTTAGTTTGACACAGTCTAATACTTCACCAGTCACTCAGTTTATCACAAATAAGTCAGTCTTACAACTGTAGTGCTCCTTCTATGTAGGCCAACCAGGGGAGAACCCTTTTTCTGGGTTGGGTTATAATAATAATAATAATAATAATAATAATAATAATAATAATAATGTTTTATTTATTCTGGCAGATTTAAGGTCATAAGTCCTTCTCTTCCACTCAACCAGCACAAATACAAAAATATTTGACAAATATGGATACACTCTAGATTAATTATAAAGAGTTAAAAATACATTAAATATTGCAATGTAAATTTCATGCACAGACAACATTTTATACGATAATAACAATAATAATACTTATGATAATAATGTCCACCGTTGTAGTTTCGAGGTAGCGTGCTGCCTTGTCACGCAGCGGGCCCGGGTTCAATTTCCGGTCGGGACAGGTTCGTGGGTGAGGTTTTTTTTCGGGGTTTTTCCTCATCTGTAAGACAAATGTCAGGAAGCTTAGAGCCGACGGTCCCCGAAAATCATCCGGCTGTCATCATTATCATCATCATCATCATCCTTCACCGGTGTGGGAAGCAACGGGAAGCTACCACAAATATAATTCCCTAGTATAGCTGCAAATCAGAGCATGAAAATGCTATGATTGCAGTGAAAGACCTGCCCTCGGGCAGAATACTATGGGGTGGATTGATGGATGGAAATAATAATAATAGTAATAATAATAATAGTAATGGTAGTATAAATATGATACATTATACGAGAAACACCAATTAATATACGTGCCTTACACTGGGTAATGATGAAGTCGAGGTTAGAGCAAATATAAATTTAGATTTCTTTTAAAAGATGCCAATGTCCGGCAGCCTCTTATTTCTTGTGGTAGGGGGTTCCAGTTGCGAGAAGTGAAGAGAGTACATGACATGGAGTGATGTGATGTCCTATGTTGCGGTATATTAAGCAAGAGACTATGTTGTGATCTTGTGTTTAAGTTATGGTTTGAGGATAGATACTGGAAACGAGATGAAAATAATTGAGAGTCGAGATATGTAGGATCTTAAATAAGAGAATTAGACAGTGTAATTTTCTTCTCTCTTTTAGATGTAGCCACGACAATTCGTGAAAAAATGGATAAATGTGATCGTATTTTCGGACATTAAAACCGTATTATGAAAATTTATAGAAAAATATAATATCCCATAATTTTTTATTCAATGCTCCTTGTTGTCATTTTGACACTTCTGGTGTTCTCCCAGTATTGTCGCAATTGTAACCCACTTCTAAGTTTGGGGCTCCTAGAAGGCGGAGTTACGTGCCCCGATGATCTGATGGGTGATGGTGATAGTTATCCGCCAAGGATGAAAAAATCCAAACGAAAAGTCCCGGGAGGGACTTTAAGCAGTGGGTCTCGAGTCTAAAGATTATTAGTCTCATAAAAGAACCGCAAGCTTGAATAAAAATGCATCTGTGCAAAATTCATCCAACTTTCATCCATCCAAGTAATACCTTAGTTGCCTATTAGATGTCTGATTGAGGCGATATGCTAACCACATGCTACTCATTGGCATATGTATGTAAATAAGCGTAACTAAATTATCCTGGTTAAGAAATTTCCGTTACGGAGCACTCATATCCCCAGGCAGGACGTATGGGGTACATGCATACGCATACATACAATGCGTACTAATTTAACTTAGAAATTGCGTGACGTTTAATGTCCTTCAAGGTCTGGCCTGACTTATAAATAGTGAGAATCACTGTGCTAAGGGAAATAACACCTTAAATACAGCAAGTGCATTTAAGTAAACTCAGTTAAGTATTATTTTTTGTAACCAAAAAGTGGAAGTGAATGAAAATATTTATCATAAGTAATGCCACGAGTGATTTTCAATTGATCTAGGGAATTTGGAAATCAAGAGTGGCATTTGTTTTAACGAATAAAATTAAGCTGTTTACTCACAAAGCATTGTTGAACTATAGTTATTTTAAAATATTTATATATTTAATGTAAACGGCGATGTTTGAAAACAAATAAGAAATGTGAGGTTATGTTCATTCACTGCTTCTTGATCATAATATTATTGCCAAATAAGATCGCAACATTGTAAGAGTGCACCCAAGTGGAGAAATAATGAAACACATCAAACTATATATCATAATCAACATTACGGGTTATTCATTAATTTTTTTAGTAAACAACTCAGTAAAATCAAGGAATCTTTTCATTATTTGCTATATTCAATGTATTTGTTGGAGAAAAATAATGCTTTGACCTGTTCAGAACATTAAAAAGGATGAGCTTTCTTTATCACAAAAGCAGGAGCTGATAAAGAGAAATCGATAGAGAGGAGGTGAAACACGACTGTCATTGGTTGTAAAACAGAATTCATTTAAACGTGATTGGTCATAGACTAGCATTTGTGGCATGAGTTAAATAGTCATAAGTAATGCCACGAGTGATTTTCAAATTATCGATAAATTCACAACTCACGAAGTGAGGAGTGAATTTATCTAGAGAATTTGGAAATCAAGAGTGGCATTTGATAGGACTATTTAACGAATAAAATTAAGCTGTTTACTCACAAATCATTATTTAACTATAGTTACTTTAAAATATTGAGAACCAGTTTCACCAACAGAGGTAACTGTATTACCCCAGTTTAAGCTATGCATTATACATGGGGAAAACTGGCGTAATACAGTTACCTCTGTTTGGTGAAACTGACCCTTACATATTTAATGTAAACGGCGATGTTTGAAAACAAATGAGAAACGATTGGTAGGCTTCATTTGCTTCTTTTCTTCATCACTGCAACCAGATAATATTATTTATTGCCAAAGGATCGCAATATTCTAAGAATGCAGCCTAGTGGAGAAATTTATAACCAACATTATAGTTATTAATTAATTTCTGATGTTCTATGATGTAAATATGTCAATTATATTTTTCTGCAACGTCATTTCCTGGGAAATAATTCGTTTAAAAAAGTGCAAACAGTGGTTTCTTGTTTATGGTATAATAAATTGCTACAAATATTTTTATATTATCTCCCGCATGCGCTATTTGTGGTCATTCATGCCCTATATATACAATCTGGTAGCCGTATTTCTTGGACATTCAGTCACTGTAAAATAATACTATGACCTATTCAGAATGTTAAAAAGCAGGAGTCTTCTTTAATATGATAGACTTCGGTTGATTAATTCGAGGCTAAACACGACTGTGAATGGTTGTAAATAAAAAAATCATTGAAATGTGATTGGTCATTGACTCCCATTTGGGGCATAAGTTAAATAGTCATGATTATAAAATGTTTACAAATAAAACTGAACTTCTTTGCTCCTATATGTAATACTTTCCTCCAGTAATAAAAAAATTGAGTCATCTTGAGAAAAGTTCCACAATCATTACCACTTTTTAAATTAATTAATTTATTTATTTTACCTGATGGAGTTAAGACCGTAAAGTCTTCTCTTCCACATCACCAGTAAGAATTATATTTGATACATAATAGATATAGACTACACAATATAAATTTGACAAGGGTAAGAAAGAAAAATAGTAATAATAATAATGATAATAATAATAATATTAAAATAATAATAATAATAATAATAATAACAAAAATAATAACCTATAATTAGATTAAGTAAATGGCTTGGTAAAGAAAGTTAAAAATAAAAAAAAACAATAAAAGTATACATGGATTTACTGGAATGATAGACATTGATGGTAATTGCTTAAGGAACTTACAATCAGATGATCCTTCCCTCTCCTTTATTTACAGAAACAATATAAGTACTATAGGAGCAAAATAGACCAAATTGATGGTGTAAGTTTTCACTGTAATGAGAGTCGCAATTCAGTGAAATAGTCGACAAATATTGCCCAGAGTCTCCTAATTTTGACTTGAAATAAGTTTAAAAAATAAAGGAGAGATACAAATTAAAATCTTTTTCAAAAAGTAGATACCATTCTAATTAAATAGGCCTAACATTTCAATAACTAACAAACTACCTTACTGACACTGTCGAATAGGGATGCCTGTGGCCGCGCGAACATACGCTCTCCATACATCCCTATCTTGTTAATATTTTCAAATCATCTCCTGTAGGGAGAAGGTTAAAATAATAAAACACGAACCTGAGATCTCAGTCGTCCTTTTATAGACCTTTCGCTACATGTTCTATCGTCAGCTGATAATGGAAAATATTTTGGAAGTCTTACAAGATAAATCTACTTAGTTCCGGGGACTGAACAGGCCTTTCGGAACGTGTTCCATCGTCAGCTGTTAAACCGATATCGTTTTAAACAGCCGATGGTGGAACATGTTCCGAAAGAATTAGGAGATGTTTTAAATGGAATCTACTTAGCTGAGGAAGACTGAGATCTATATGTTTAATTGTTTTTAACCTTTTACACAATGACCTCTTCGGCGTTCTGCAAATTAATTTTAAAAGTTTTGATCCTCCTTCATGTCATGGTTAATGTTATTCTCCCACCTCTACCTTGGCCAATCTACTGGTTTTCCTACAGTAAGTTTACATTTTTTTCCGGTTTCCTGTCAAGATCATGTAGCTCACTATTAAGTAGTCTTCTCTGTTCATCTGTCTGCTCGTCTCACTTTGTTACAAACTTTTTCTTAAGATATTTATTCTCAGACACTGATAATCTTTACTTCTCCCTTAAAGAAAGAGTCCATATTTTGTATCCATGTAATATAAAAAGAAGAATATCAGTTTTATATAATTTAGTTATATTGTCCACCGCTGTGGTCTCGAGGTAGCGTGCTGCCTTGTCACGCAGCGGGCCCGGGTTCGATCCCCGGTCGGGGTAGTTTTTCTGGGTGAGTTTTTTTATCGAGGTTTTTCCTCACCTGTAAGACAAATGCCAGGAAAAATTTAAGGCCCGAACGGTCCCCGAAATCATATGGCCATCATCATCATCATCATCTTTGTAGCAAGCCATTCACTCAGCCTCTTATTTCAGATAAATAAGTAATTTCATTGAGGGCGAATAATTTATTAACATGTAATTATTATTAGAATTAGGGCATATTTATATTCAAATGAAATGAAATTACAATAGTAATTCATTGGTGGCAAAATCAAAATGATATAACCTACCATAAAACAATTTCATATGCAATAATAAAACACTAGTACCAAGCGATTAGCACCCAGTCATAGACCTGAACCTTTGCTATTGTGGTGAACGACGCTGGTAAACACCATACAATGGAACCGTAAGCCCTTATACAATGGGGAAAAAGTCTGCAGTTTACTTTGTAGAAAGGACTTACAAGACTGTGCTATTATTAATTTGTTATAACAATAGCTAAATCCAAAAACTTCATTTAAATGGCTGGGCAGTTGCAAAAAAGCAACCGGGGTTTCCTAGATAAACTGTGGAAGAGTTGTCCCCAAGCCAATTTTAACTAGGACATGTCGCTAAGAGCAGGAGCCTCCTTTGGCGGCATAAGGTAGATGCCGACAAACGAAAACCGCCCTAGTGAATATTACTATCATATGGTCAACCCTGGAAATTTGATATTAAGACACAACTAATTTAAAGGGAGGGGACAAGACCCAAAAACGCCTAAGTTTAACACCCCCGACAACGCCCTCAAGATATAAATTACAAATCAAAAGTGTTGTAACAGATAGACTGTTTGTGAGATGCTAAGACTTTTGGTGGAAGGGACATAGGCCGGCCCACTCAGAAATAATAAATATTCTTACTTAGCAAAAATTAAGTTAGTTCTGTGTAACTCATCGGGGCGGGAATTCTCCGCAGCCCACAGATAAAAGTTAGTTCAGAGTTCAAAGTTGGAATTGCGAAGTGGGTAGTGAGAAGCCCGAGTGCCAGTAGAAGCGGGCACATCGCTTTGCCTAAGTAAAAAAAAAAAATTACTAACGCGAGTGCCAGTGGAGACGGCACAGCGCTTTGTCTAAGTTTCGGCGCTATCACTCAGAGCGCACTTTTTCAGTGTTATAAATAATCATTTAAACACGTGCCGTATATAACAAGTGTAAGTTCCGGCCACCAAATAGCCTTCGTGTCAAGTCGTCGTCTAATACGACAAATGTAAATAAAAGTAACAATAAAAGTGGAACGTCAATTTCAAGACATCACACCGAGTCCACTATATCTATATCCCCAGTGCATATCCTTTCTCACCGATTCCCGAGATATAAGTCCATTGTTCTACCGAAACCTGAACCCAACTACTCCGGAGCACAATTGTCCTTGTAACCTGATCCCCGGGCGTATCATTAAAACTATCCCCCGACTATAATCCTACTCTATCCGTCACCGGCGTGGAAAGCAACGGGAAGCCACCACACCTACAATTCCCTAGTAGAGCTGCAAGCATAGCATGAAAATGCTACGATTACAGTGACGGACCTGCTCTCGGGCAGAATTACTATGGATGGATAGTTATATTTTAGGGTTTTTGGCAGACATTGGAATGATAAGAGCCCCTGTAATGTACTCGTATAATAAAATGCGTTATCAGATTTTAATTTCCTAATTTATATCTGCGCTTCATTTCCTGTGTGTAATTATTTTCCTAGGTATTTAAATTAAGCACTTTTTTCAAAATTCTCTCATTTTTTCATTAATTGTCTATTTAAATTATATAACGTATTTCAATGGGTGGCCATGTAGTGATTTAGTTTTATTGACATGCAATTCCAGTCCCAATTTATTAGTGTTAGACTACTCAATAAGCGTGTTGTCCTTTTGTATCACCTAATACGTTTGTAAAATAACAAAAATCTGGTATTTACAAGTTAGTTGTGACGATTACAACGGGGCTTATATGGGTCAGACCGGCCGCTTTTGAGATTAGATATAAGGAACATGTTACCGCATACAGGAATGGCCATCTATAAAAAATCACATTTTGCTAAACATTTGATTAATTGAAGTCATTCTTTACGCGCCAAAAAAATATTTTTCACCATTGTAATCTCGAGGTAGCGTGCTGCCTTTTCACGCAGCGGGCCCGGGTTCGATTCCCGATCGGGACAGACTCCTGGTGAGGTTTTTACTCGGGGGTTTTCCTCACTTGTAAGACATATATCAGGAAGCTTATGGCCCAACAGTCCCCAAAAATCATCCGGCCATCATCATCATCCTTATCATTATTATTATCATCCTTCACCGGTGTGGATAGTAACGGGAAGCTACCACACCTATAATTCCCTAGTAAAGCTGCAAAGCATAGTATGGAAATGCAATGATTGCAGTGAAAGACCTGATCTCGAGCAGAATTACTATGGATATGTGTGTGTGTGTGTGTGTGTGTGTCATGAGAGTTACCGAATGTGTGTTAGAATAACTCAAATTTTTAAAACAGAAAAATAATAGTCGTGTACTGTTGAATGACCGGACTATTTTTTTCCCGCCCTTATTACTCATTTTTGTGAGTGGCTTATTAGTGGATGACGTCACATGACGCCACTTTTAGATACAGTATATAAAGGTGGAGCTTGTTTTTCTTTTTAGTTACGTGTTACTTTGATGTGATCACTCTGATGATGCCCTGTTCAAGGACAAAATATCTGTCGGGATCAATTGGGATATGTTTATGGTCTTATTTTTTCGCCCTTACTGGTATTTAATTAGACAGATTTGCATCCCACATTTATTGCTGATTATTTTAGCGGAATTACCACTTAGGTAAATTGTTTTATATATATATATATATATATATATATATATAATGACTGTATGTATGTATGTCTGCTGTCTGTCCTTTATAGACTTTTAAACCGGTGAACTGATATTCGTGAAAATTTGTATATACAGGGTTTCAGATGCGGCGAGTGTTTAGCCGTTATAATCTATGTTCTAAAACCATTAGTTGTAGGAGTTCACTGAAACGAAAATTTAAAAATTGCTCTAGCGATCGCAATTCTCGATGTTTCACAACGGAACTCAGTACATCCTATTAAAATAAACCGAAATATATATTATCCAAAAGTAAGCGAAATCAGACAATTAGAAGTGGAAGTTTACTCGAAATCCGAAATTAAAAACTGCCTAAACGACTGGACCGATTTTGATGAAATTGTTTGTGTGTTTTTTGAGTGGGTCTCTGAATGGTTTGGATACAACAATTGGACCCGGTAGGTGGCGCTGCGATCGGATAATTGAATTTTTCTTGTCAGATGTATAGTCATCTGCATTACCGACATAATCCTCGCGACAACAAATGGAAGTGAGGAGTTTTCTTGCGAACTTATTAATTAGCTAATTTTATGGTAAAAAAGTAACATATTTTTATCATCCGGCCATGACACGAGAGTTCAACGTTCGAGTAAGACAACGTCTGCCGGGGGTTCGCTAGTTTTATATAAAATAAATTTCTGTACAGTTACGCCTGACCCCGTTAATTAGGCCTACTTGTAAAGCAATAAATTAGTTAACTTATTACTCCAAGAAAATCGAGAACATTCTTGTTCCTCGTGTTTAGGACGCTTTTAGTTGAGAGAATTTATATTAAATCTTACGTACCGATTCCGATCAATTATGGAACATAAAACGCTTATCCGGGATTAAACTTAGTTTCGCCTAGAAGTAAAGTTATTGAGTAATATTATGCATGATTAAAGCGTGTAAACATGAAGCAATATTCCTTCTCGATCATCTTGAAGTTTGTAAAGAATCCGAACAGAAAACAAATGCAAAGCGCATCATTGCGGCATATGTGTGAACTGGAGAAAGTTCTGCAAATGTAAAAGTTGTTTTCTTTGAACCCAGATGTTAGCATACCGTAATTCAACAAAATATTGCATAAGCTGTTTGTATAATAAATAATAGTTTTAAGAAACTAAAACAACACGCTTTATTAGAAAACCGAACTAAAAAATTCAAAATAATTTTAATTTTCAACACGCTTGGGATAAAATCAATGTGGCCAACAAAAAAATAACCTCCAATATATTTAGAATAAAACTAGAGTTATGTACAAAAAATAATTTTATCATCAAAAACGTGGGGTGCTCTATATGAATTAATTAATATATTTGATAATAAACATGTATTGGTAAAAGTATAGTTTCTAAGAAGAAAATGTAAAAACCATAAACACATTACGCCTTTGATGGTAAAATTATTGTTTTTGTAGATAACTCTAGTTTTATTCTAGATGTGTTGCAGATTATTTTTTTGTTGACCAAATTTTATCCCAAGCGTATTGGAAATTAAAATTATTTTTCATTTTTTAGTTCGGTTTTCTAATAAAGCGTGTTGTTTTAGTTTTTTAAAACTATTATTTATTTTTTATTTTTTAGTGTGGTTTTCTAATAAAGCGTATTGTTTTCGCTTTTTAAACTATTATTTATTTTAAACTATTATTTATTTTTATTTTACAGAATAAGATAAAAATGTAAATATCTTTAAATTCGATACTATTGTAGTATGAGCAAAAATAATACTGTACTGAAAAAATCCTCCGGACCTGATTTGAACCAGCGACCTATGAATTACTGAAATTATATACCACTACAGTCCACCACTCTATCAACTGAGCTCTTACAACGATTGAGTAAGAAGTTGACAAGTCCGCAACATATTATACCGGTTTTTATTATTTAGATTTTCTGCTGATTCTGGTCAGGATTTTAGAAACATTTATGAAATTATTGTATTGTTATTGGACCTTTACAAGCATACAAAGTTTCAAGTCGATTCAATGATTTTAAGTGGGTGAAAATTGTGTTGAAAGATTCCGTTCATAATTACACAAACACATTTTTTTGATTTACCGATTATTCTGGACAGAATTTAAAAAAATGAAATTATTGTATTGTCATTGGTCCTTTACAAGTATACAAAGTTTCAAGTCGATCCAATGATTTTAAGTGGGTGAAAATCGCGTTGAAAGATTTCGTTACATAGATACAGGTCAAGCTAATATAAAGCGTGTAAAAATAGCAGTTTACTGAGTCAAATTTTAAAATAATTAACAAATCCAGTCTAGAATAAATTGGGAATGACACGAAAATCGAGTCTCAAGACAAAATTCGAGAGTATCCTAGTTCACTGCATTAGACAATTGGAAATTTTGAAGGCTGAAAAATACATTTAGTTATAGCGCATGACACATTTACCTTTTTTAAAAAATATCATAAGTAATGTCACGAGTGATTTCCAAATCATTTTTTAGGACTATTTAACGAATAAAATTAAGCTGTTCACTCAATAATCATTATTTAAATATAGTTACCGGTATTTTAAAATATTGATATATTTAATGTAAACGGCGATGTTTGAAAACAAATCAGAAATGTGAGGTTATGTATATTCACTACAACTTGATCATATTATTTATTGCCAAATAGGATCTGAATATTGTAAGAATGCACTCTAGTGGAGAAATAATGAAACACACAAAATTCTATATTGTTTTCAACATTATAGGTTATTTATTTTTTTAGTAAACAACTCAGTAAAATCACGGAATCTGTTCATTATTTGCTATATTCAATGTATTTGTTGGAGAAAAATAATGCTCTAACCAGTTCAGAATATTAAAAATGGGAGCTTTAACATGATTGTCATTGGTAGTAAAACAAAATTCATTGAAACGTGATTAATTATTGACTACCATTTGGGGCATGAGTTAAATAGTCAGTGAAATTTTTATTCAAGTTAATACAAAATTTATACAACTCACCACTCGTTTTCATCAAGTTAGACCAACTACTACAGTGCATTTAATGTATGTATATTTATGCTCCTGCAGAGAAACCAGAAATGTCGAAAGACAAACCTGGGGCATTTGAAAAAATTAATATAAAATTATAGAATATTCACCTGAAAGGTCCGTCTCCTCAACTTAATTATCATTTAACTGTAGCCCTTTCGGGACTTGTCCCATCATCGGCAGGATTCAAAACTGGTGTTTCACTGAAGATCTGGTAGAGGGGGTTGCATGTATTGGGTTCGTTTTCGTTTATCAGGCTGTCGTTGTGAGCTGCTTTCATGATTTCCATCTCTTCGAGTACGTTTATCTTCGCTGGATTACTTTCTCTGTGCATTACTGTTAGGGTGTTTTCAATATTTAACATGCGATGTCCTTCATGGATAACGTGTTTTGCATAGCTTGATTTACCTTCTGCGTGAATGAAGTCTCGAAAATGTTCTTTGAATCTGATGTTAAAACTCCTGTTTGTCCTTCCTATATAAAATTTGTTGCAGTCCTTACATGTCAGTTTATAAACTCCTTTGCTGTTGAAAATGTTATTTTCTTCAGTGTTATTGTTTATTATGTTGTTTAATTTGTTATTGGTTCTGTATGCTATTTTTACGTTTTTATCGGCTTTCTTTAGTGCATTGGCTAATTTTGTCGTTTCTTTTCCTGTGCATGTAAGTGTTATCCATGTTTTCTTGTTGTTGTCAGATTCTTTTTCTAGTTTAGTTATGTTGGTTATGTTGTTCTTCCTTTTTTGTTTTTTTACGATCTTATCTATGAATTCTTCATTATAGCCATTGGTTTTTGCCATATACTTAATGTAGTTGAGTTCTTGGGTAAAAAAAACGTAAAAATAGCATACAGAACCAATAACAAATTAAACAACATAATAAACAATAACATTGAAGAAAATAACATTTTCAACAGCAAAGGAGTTTATAAACTGACATGTAAGGACTGCAACAAATTTTATATAGGAAGGACAAACAGGAGTTTTAACATCAGATTCAAAGAACATTTTCGAGACTTCATTCGCGCAGAAGGTAAATCAAGCTATGCAAAACACGTTATCCATGAAGGACATCGCATGTTAAATATTGAAAACACCCTAACAGTAATGCACAGAGAAAGTAATCCAGCGAAGATAAACGTACTCGAAGAGATGGAAATCATGAAAGCAGCTCACAACGACAGCCTGATAAACGAAAACGAACCCAATACATGCAACCCCCTCTACCAGATCTTCAGTGAAACACCAGTTTTGAATCCTGCCGATGATGGGACAAGTCCCGAAAGGGCTACAGTTAAATGATAATTAAGTTGAGGAGACGGACCTTTCAGGTGAATATTCTATAATTTTATATTAATTTTGAATAAACCTCAACGGAACACATCATGAATCTTATAAAAGTTGCATTTGAAAAAAGAAATATATGCTCTGAAAATACAATTAGAAATAGGCCTAATACAACAAGAACAACAACAGCTACAACAACAAGAAGAAGTCAACAACAAGAAGAAGTCAACAACAACAACAGCAACATGATTCATTATCATATTTTTAGGTTCCACGCTTGCGGGTATCGGAAGACCGCCGTCCCCCCGCCCCACACCGCGCCCCCCCCCCCCCTCCTGCCCCCGCAAACACGCCACGCCCCCCCCCCCCCCGCCCGCGCCGGTTCGATCCCCGGTCGGGACGTTTTTTTGGGGTTTTTTATCGGGGGTATTCCTCACCTGTAAGACAAATGTCAGGAAAGCTTTAAGGTCCAAACGGTCCCCGACATCATATGGTCATCATCATCCTTATCATTATCATCATCATCGTCCTTCACCGGTGTGGAAAGCAACGGGAAGCTACCACACCTACAATTCCCTATGAAAATGCTATGATTACAGTGAAAAATCTGCCCTCGGGCAAAATTACTATGGATGAATGGATCATATTTTCTAAAAATAAAATAACAATGAAGATAATAATGTTGCGGAAATCGTTCGCATGTGATTCAGATTGAATTTCCTTGTGATTATTTTTACATATCTTTAGTCTCGACTGATCAAAACGCCTACATTTTATAATTTGTAGTAATGATATTTGTAAATTAGTCTACCGCTGTGACATCGGAGTAGCTTCGCTGCTTTGTAAGCTGCGGGCTGGGGTTTGATCCCTGGTCGCGACAAGTTTCCTGGGCGATGGTTAATTCGGGGTTTTTCATTACCTTTAAGATAAATGTCACGAAAATCTAAGGACCAAAGTTCCCCGAAAAATAACACAATCATCATTATCATATTCGTAATGTTTAGTATGAATGTGTGTGTGAATGACGTGTTTTATCTTAATGATGTGTTGTCATGGAGGAGGCCCTGACATTGAGTAATCACTCATTCGCAAAGGATCTCCATGCCGTTGTGTAATCAAAAACTTATGTGTGAGATCTTCATAAGTAATGCCACGAGTGAATTTATCTAGAGAATTTGGAAATCAAGAGTGGCATTTGTTAGGACTATTTAACGAATAAAATTAAGCTGTTTACTCACAAATCATTATTTAACTATAGTTATTTTAAAATATTTATATATTTAATCTAAACGGCGATGTTTGAAAACAAATGAGAAACGATTGGTTAATCTTCATCTGCTTCTTTTGTTTATCGCTGCAACCAGATCATACTATTTATTGCCAAAGGAACGCAATATTGTAAGAATTCTCTCTAGTGGAGAAAAAATAAGACACATTAAACTGTATATTAATTCATTTCTGATGTAGTATGATGTAAATATGACAATTATATTTTTCTGGATTATTTCCTGGGTAAAAAATACATTTAAGAAAGTACAAACAGTGGTTTCTTTTTTTAGTGGTATAATCAATTGCTACAAATATTTTCTATATTAACTCCTGCAAGCGCTATGTGTTGACATCCATGCACTATATATACAATCTGGTAGCCGTATTTCTTAACGGGTCAGTCACTGCAAAATAATTGTCAGACCTGTTCAGGATATTAAAAAGGAGGAGCTTTCTTTAATCTGGTAAATTTAACATTGATAAATGTTTGGTGAAACACGACTGTGATTGGTTATAAAACACAAATCATTGAAACGTGATTGGTCATTGATTCCCATTTGGGGCATGAGTTAAATAGTCAGTTTAAACTCCCTTTCTCTACAGGTCGTGGCATTATAAGGCCCGGTGTCGTGTGGCATGTGAAAAAGGTCCTATAAGGTGTGAGGTTAAATTAAGTTAATGAAATTAATATTTTATAAATTGTAATATGATTTTTACAGATTGTATTATAACATATTTTAGACCAACTAATTCCAATGTTCCATTCATCCATCGATAGTAAGTCTGCCCGAGGGCAGGTCTTTCAATGCAATCATATCATTTTATTCTATGCTTTGCAGCTTTACTAGGTAATTATAGGTGTGGTAGCTTCCCGTTGCTTTCCACACCGGTGAAGGATGATGATGATTATAAGGATGATGATGATGGCAGGATGATTTTCGGGGACCGTTGGGTCCTAAGATTCCTGACATTTGTCTTGCAGGTGAGGAAAAACACCGAAAATAAAACCTCACCCAGGAGCCTGTACCGTCCGGGCATCGAACCCGGTCCCGGTACGTGACAAGGCAGCACGCTATCTCCTCGGGACCACAGCGGTGGACTATTCCAATGTTGCATTTTGTAAAAGTTGCTTCTAATTTATGAAGTAAACACTTTTTTAAAGACTAATCTAAATTTTAAATTACGTCAGACAAATCAGTATTTGCGATAGCAATCAATGAAACATGTAATGAAATATTCAATTGTACTGGTTTATGGAAATATATGTAACTCACTGGCAGTATCGTACCTATAGGTTCATGACCGCACGGACATACACTCTCCATGCATCCCTATCCTGAGCTAATGTTTTCTAATCATTTCATGTGTAATCTACTTCCCTCAAATCATAGTTAATGTTATTCTCCCACCTCATTCTTGGTCTACCAACTGGGCGTTTTCCCTCTGGTTTTCCTACAAGAAGCTTCCACGCACCTCTTTAATTCCCCATTCGTGCCATATGTCCTGCCCATCGCAGTCTAGAGGCTTAACTGTTCTTATTATATCTGGCTTCCTATAAAGACCATGTAGTTCACTTTTATGTAGTATTTTCCATTCACCTGTCTGATCATCTCTTTTTGGTCCAAAAATTTTCCTAACAACTTTATTCTCAAATACCCATAATCTTCTTTCCTCCCTTAAAGTACGAGTCCATGTTTCGCACCCATATAATATAACTGGTAGAATAATAGTTTTATATATTTTCAGTTTAACGTTTTTTGAAAGGAGTTGGGACGTCAAGAGTCTCTGTTATGCATAATAGCACGCATTTCGAGAATTGAGCTTATGATTAATTTTTTGTGCATCTCATTCCTATTTGTGATTATTGTTCCTAGGTATTTGAATTCAGCCACTTCCTCAAAATTTCCTTCATTTGTCATTAGTTGTCCATTGCCTTTATGTAATGTATTTAGTTTGATTTATATATATATATATATATTAAAGGTGTTACGCGAAATTTCCATTTTCGCAATTTTAAAACTACATGTACAATGTTTTGTATGCAAATTTATTGTAAAGAAGTAATGTTGTTGTGAAGTTCCTTTTTATTTTCTTTTTCCTGTGATCCTCATACTTCATGAGTTAAAAAAAAAAGAGACATTCAAAATAAAATACTTTCTATCTTTTTAAGGAAAACTGCCGATTTGTGTAATTTAGGCTAATTGAGAAAGGCCTATTTAAAAATTATACCGAGTTTTCGGACCAGGAATGCTCTCTAGAAATATAATTTATCTGCACTAAATATATATAAACTACTAAACTAAATTTCAAAATTTTCATTACTTAAGCAGTTGCATTTTTTTTATTTTACAAGTTTTAATTTAATAACTATTTCCATGCAGCAAGTTTGTTAGCCTGAGTGTTTAGAATAGGCCTCCATTTTTATGGTGGAATGGCGATTAAAGGCATATGAATGTAAGCTATAGTGAAAGCTGTTGTTTTCAGGAAATAATCACTTTAATTAATATCTTTGCAACATTTACATACGATACATTACCAATGGTTTACCAAACATTACCCTATTGTATCGGACTGTCAACAGCACGCAGGGCTTACTGCGACCCATATTTGTAAATAACATTGTATGTATCTTATTACAGTCTAAAGTTTTACTTATATATACCAATGGGATTATGTCTGGTATGAGAAGGTTCCAAAAAATCCAATAAAGTAGTTCTTTCCAGAAGAAACAGCCTCCCTCCATATGTCTTAAACTGTGGCAGTCACTACAGTAGTAACATAGTTGCCTCAGATGCAGCGGGCCTGGATTTGATCCCCTGTTGGGAAAGTTCCTGGATGAAGTTTCTTTCGGGGTTTCTCCGCGCCTCTAGGACAAATGTAAGGAAACTTACAAAAAAAGTGTGTGTGTTATCCATAGTTAAAAATCCTTGCTAACAGGTTGTGTCTCTGAAGGGCCTGGATGGCTTTGGGCATATAACGGTACCTACAGAGGAAGATATTAAACTAAATATAGAAGGAAAGAAAGGAAGAAAGAAAGAAAGAAAAATCTTTAGAATATGCTATAATCAATTAAACTTTTTGCCTTTAAAATTGTAGATCGTATTTTTTTTGAGTGTGTAGAAATAGAATATCATAAAGGTAAAAAATATGGGAAAATCACTTTAAAATGTTTCATATAGTGGAAATATATGTACTAAGGGGCATTTCAAGCGCGCAACTTTTAATACCAGTATGCCACCTACATAAATTAAAATAAAAAATGGAAACACAATTTATTGTTGCAGTATGTGAATAATTACCTTATATATATATATATATATATATATATATATATATATAGTAGGACTTTATTAGACTAAAAGTAAGATATTTACAATATTATTTACAAATATGGGTCGCACGGGCAGTAAGCCGTACGTGCTGTTGACAGTCCATTACAATAAAGTAATAAATGGTAATAGTATAAAGAAAAACAAAAAGAAAACAATAATATTACAATTGCATAAAGAAAACACAATAGTATTATAATTACATAATAATACAATAACATTATACATTAATTAATTAAGTGTATAATTATTAAGAATTAATGGTATTGTATTTTGATAACATATATTTATTCATGAATGAGTGTTATTCTTATATATATATATATATATATATATATATATATATATACTACATCTAGTAATAATGAGAATATGTAGGCCTATAAGAAAAATTAATGTTTGTACTAGACTTGCTCGGTAGCGTAATCGGTAGCGCACTGGGATATAAATCCAGAGGTCCGGGTTCAAGTCCCGTCCGAACATTTATTTTTCTTATCATGTTATATATATATATATATATATATATATATATATTATGTGAGAAATGTCTTAAAATAAAGTGAGAAGTTGAGCTCAAAGTAACATAAAATCACCATATTTGCAATGTAAAATATGTAATAGTCATTAGTCAAACAATATAGCCAACTTGTCACAAAAAACCGCTAACAAAAATGTGAACGCTAAACTAATCTGGTATCCTAATTCGCTCATTTTTGCAGTCTAAATTTCCTGAACTAACACTAACCTTACCATCCAACACTAACTTGTCAATTTCCTCATTCAAACTTGCTCGTTAATGTAGTTGAACTCCTGGGATAGAATCCCCTTATACAGGGTGTTATCGAAATGAGTGCAGATTTTTCGTGTGGTGGTAGGGAACATCCATACAAGTATTTTAACACAATGAACCTTGGGCAGGAAATGCATTGTTGTGGATATACAGAATAAAACAGCATTTAAAATTGTTGAACACATTGTTGTTTATTTATTAATTCTAAGAAAAAATGGAAGATATTACATGGTTTTTACAGTAATTGTTGGAAATGATGACCATTGACCTGGATGCACAGCTCCAGAGCTTGTAGAAGGATCGTGGCAGCGGCTGCGGAAATCAGGGAGCAACCAGATATGCTTCTTAGAGTTCATCAGTCCGAGGTGAGACGCGCATCCAGGTCAATGGTCGCCATTTCCAACAATTACTGTAAAATAACATGCAATACCTTCCATTTTCTTATAATTAATAAATAACAATGTGTTCAACAATTTTAGGTGCTGTTTTATTCTGTAGACCCACAACAATGCATTTCCGACCCAAGATTCATTGTGGTAAAATACTTGTATGGATGTTCCCTACCAGAACACTAAAAATCTGCATTCATTTCGGCAACAGCCTGTATGTGAGTAAAGATGAAGGCAATTGGGTTTAGCGGGAACGTTTGTCAAATTGGCCGGACATTACGTTAGCAGTCACTTGTTCTCCGATCGAATATTCTGCCACAAGGGCATAGAATAGCCCTTATAACTGTAATAGATCGTTCAAATTTCGCAAAAATGTATGAGCGATTCCATGAAAATGTCATACCGAGGTGAACATTTTGAAACTGACGCAGGAATAATTTTGTTGGTGTAATATATATCTGTAAATATCAAATTTTATAATTCTATAAGAAAATGTTTCAAATGTGCATTATTTTAATCTAATAATAGGGGTAGAACTTGTCATATTCCAAACCTGAAAAAATACGCAAAATTTTACCAATTTCTTGAATAATGATTTGGTCGTATGAATTCGTTTTATTTCACAAAATCATTTGTTAAACCATACTCTGGTCCTCCTTGGTCGTAAATTAAACAATATTAATTTGATTCTAATATTCTGTATACCTTAAATTTGTTCTATAGTTGTTAACTGTAAGTTATGGTCAGTCAGTCGCAGAAAACGGATAAAAATTACTGTACACAACATAATAATTGATGGATTAAAATTTCCTCTTGGATTCTACGTTATCGGTACACAACTAACAAAAACGTATTGATGACATTTTCTTGTAAAGTCATTATTTTTCTCGCTGGAGTCCAGTGACTGACTGACTTTTTGTCCCCTCACTTATATTGCTAATATGCATAACGCAGTCAGTTGCTTGCTGGACTCCGCTGTGTATTAACATAAACATGGTTTAGGAAATCTGGTAGACTGTTCGGCTCAGCTATTTCATAAAATAATCACTGGCCCTTCTTCTGTGACAATTTGAGCTAAAAGGCAGTCAGCGGAAGGATTTAAATGTAGAGTAATTACATGAAAATGTCATACCGATGTGAAAATTTTGAAATCGGCGCAGGAGTAATTTTTTCGATGAGATATTTTTTTTGCAGATGAAATTTTCCGATTATAGAAGTTAATGTTTGAAATACGGATTATTTTGATCTAAATTAATAGTAGAACATGGTATATTCCGAAACCTGAAAACACATGCAAAATTAAACGAAATTTTGTTTTACGATTTCACTGTATACATTTGTTTTGCTTCACTGACTCTTTTGTTATACCATATTTCGGTCCTTCCTGATCATAAATGTAATACTAAAATTGTATTATAATATTCTAGATAATTAAAATGCACCCTAGAATTATTAAGGGTAAGCTACAGTCAGTCACATAAAACATACAAAAATTATTGTACACAATACGATAATTGATGGATTCAGTGCGAAAAATTCACAAGTTTCGTGTGTGAAAGAAAGTTATATTTTTATTAATGGCATTTAAATAATTCCTCATTATGCGATTCTTCGATATGTATTTTATTAAGTGAGTGGAATTAAAAACAGGTGCGCGGTTCTTATGTGTTAGAAAATGTGTGTATGGGAGTCCTTGAACTTGAAAGATTCTCGCATTAGTTTGACCTTTGACATGCCATGTGTGTCGTATTATCGGGGATCCACAGTGCGGTGTTGCCACATTGTGCTAGAATTCACTTTGTGAAACAGAGTCATGCTTGTTGATTGCAAAAACAGTTTTAAATCATATGAAGTTTCTTGTATAAAAAATACAATTGGCATTGAGTGTATGTGATTAAGTATGTATAACCTGTAGTGTAAAATAAAATTATTATTGGGTGTAGCGTTATTGGAAACCAACAGAGTGAAAATACGTATGACAACGCTGTACTATGTGCGCCAGCTGGAAACAATCAGTCATAAAGTAAGATTTCGCGGATTGTAAGAGATTTCTTTCGATTGTTTAGTTTAAAATAGAACTCATGTCAGCAGTATAATTTGTACTCAGTTGCTTTGAAAGAATTATAACAGAATTTTCCACATTTAAATAAGAATTTTAATAATTTGTATACTGTACTTTTTCGTTAATTTTTTTTTTTGTCTTTATAGTTGAGACGCGTGAAAGTAATAGGCCTACATCAGTTAGGAAAAACCTGGTAAGTCTTCAAAGTCATTTTTACAGGAGAACAAAAACTAGTTCAATGACTTACATCAAGGAGTGCATACAACGAAAATTCAATGCTTAATAACACCGTCACTATTCGCTTGATACGACTTACCCGTTTTTACCGAACGAGCATCGGACAAAAAGCTATCGGGAGATGTTAATAACTCATTTTTGACCAAAAGTTGACTTACCCGGCTTTTCCTAACTGATGTAGTTAATTTTAGTGTTCTGGAACGAACAATGCAAATTCCATATTGGCATTTTTATTCATTTTAATGGTTCAATCTATTAACAGCATCAGATACATTTTAATCAGTTAATATGGTTGTAATAAAATTATACTCATATTAGGCATATTTAACTATAGAGAAGGCCTTTTGTTGTTAAGAAGTTAATATTTTCTTTATTTTGTGAAATTTAAAATGATACTTGGTAACCAAGTTAAATAAATTACACTATTTATTTAATATTTTTACAGCATAGCAAATTGTACATTTCCTATACATGATAAAATGAGTGAAGTTCTTTATTCATCTCCATATTATCGCTTTTTATATATTATCCATCTATAGTAATTCTGTCCGAGGGCAGGTCTTTCACTGCAATCATAGCATTTTCACGCTATGCTTGCAGTTTTACTAGGGAACTGTAGATGTGGTAGCTTCCCGTTGCTTTCCACACCGGTGAAGGATGATGATAAGGATGATGATGGCCATATGGTTTCGGGGACCGTTTGGGCCTTAAATGTTTCTTGACATTTGTCTTACAGATGAGGAAAAACCCCGATAAAAACCTCACCCAGAAAACTGTCCCAACCGGGGATCGACCCGTGCCCGCTGCGTGACAAGGCACCTCGAGACCACAGCGGTGGACTTATCTATTATAATTTCATATTATTATGAAATATTTGTATAATTTTTGCAGCTGCAGAATATTAAAATCTAAATAAAATTCTGATATGTCAGTCAGTCACAGAATGTAGTCAGTCAGTCACACATAATATATTAGGTTATAACTCTGGTCTTAATTGTGATTTTTGTTTCGTTTTTTTATTGAGAATGTAATTTGAAATGTGTCCATCAAACGGTATTTTGGAAAATTGAATTAGGAATCACACTTCAGAGAATGATGCAGATGAACATGTTAAGCTGCATGATGAGTTGACATTTATGTCAGTCAGTAACACATTCTTTGATAGATAATAGATAGCACAGTTTTTCTTCAAAAGTTGTATATTTAAGTACAGTCTGAACCACACACTATTCCTCTATCATATCATGTAGATAACACCCTTAATTTCAATCAATTGTAATATTTATGCAACCATTTTGCTGCAAAAGTGTATTGTAAATGTCAGTCAGTCACATATGGAATTGCTCGTATTTTAATGTGCGTGGTATTTTAATCATAAAATGCTATTATTGATCTTCATCCTCCTTAAACCAGAAAAGATTACTGTTAATATATACCGGTATTTTAAAAAAAATCTCGTAAAGCGAGACTAAATGACGTGTTAAACAAACGATCTGTGAAATTCATTTTCGCTGCTCAATAAATTCGCAATTGGATATATTAATATTCATTGTAGTATGTCATACATTTTATGATTTTAATTTTGCATCCATTAGTTCCCTATTGTTTGCAAATAAGCTAAAGTATCAAACATTTATTCATGAGTTAATGTGTAATGTAATTAGATAAAAAAAGAGCAAATGGTAATGACAGTCATAAAGTAGTTTGGCGATCCAATTAAATGACAAGTGAAGTTCAATCGCCCCAACTATTTATTCAAGTTCTCATAGTCTGGTGAATGATAATTGAATTCTGAAAGTAAAACACGTGCCATCCATTAAAAACACACGACGTGATATTTACAATGTTTCTTATGTAAGCTTATCAATATTAAAAACATGTTATAATATTTTTTTGTCAAATGCCCCAGATTGTTCGATATTTCTGGTATTCTCTTATGACATTGGCGGAATTAATGATTTTTTTCATAGATCAGCGAAATTCGATTATTAGAAATGGAGGTTTACATGGAATCGAAATTAAAAATTATATATTCTATAGCAGCTGCAATATTTGATTTGTCCAATGTAACTGTATACCTAACTAACTCACTGGCTGTAACGATTCCATAGGTTCATGGCCGCGCGAAAATACATCTCCATGCATCCTTACTCAGAGCTAATGTTTTCCAATCATTCACAACATAATCTACTTCCCTCAAATCATAGTTAATGTTATTCTCCCACCTCATTATTGGCCTACCAACTGGACAGTTTTCCCTCTGGTTTTCTACAAGAAGCTTCCATGCCCTTCTTTCACTCCTCATTCGTGCCACACATGTCCCATCCATCGCAGTCTACGAGATTTAGCTGTTCTTATTATATTTGGTTTCCTACAAAGATCGCATAGCTCACCGTTATTACGTCTTCTCCATTCGCCCGTCTCTTCATCTCTCTTTGGTCCAAACTTTTCGTAAAAACTTTATTCTCAAGTACTTATAATCTTTTCTCCTAACTTAAAGTAAGAGTCCATGTTTCGGATCCATATAATATATCTGGGATAATAAGTTTTTAAATCTTCAGTTTTAACGTGTTTTGACAGAATTTGGTACAAGAGTCCAGGATTTTCCAGGATTGAGCGGTGTTTAATTTATGTGTGCATATCGTTCCTATTTGTAATTATTGTTCCTAGGTATTTGAATTTAGCTAGTTCTTCAATATTTCCCTCATTTGTCATAAATGTCCATTTCCATTATATAATGTATGCCTATGTGTGAATATATATGTAGTTTAATTTATGTTTACTTCCTGATCCCATTTCTTACTGTTATTCAGCAGAATGCAAATGAATTACTAAGGAAATGTGTTTTCCATAAACCAGCAAAATCGGTAACAAATTCGAATTGCAGTCCCGCGCCGTAGCCGAGCGGTTAAGGTAGGAAGCCTTGACGCAGAGCTACGGGACTTGCGCTGGTTCGAGTCTCCATGGGGGAAGAAATTTTCTCATGGTATTTCGGCCAGTATGGGATCGGTGCCCACCTAGCATCGTGAGGCAATTGGGTAGCTACAATAAGTAGCGGCTCCAGGTTGAGGAACCAGCTATAACGGCTGGGGGACTCGACATGCTAACCACATGTCACCCCTACACTGGCTGTTGATCATTTACCTCTGTGATTGACACATGTGGATGTGAAGGGTCAGCATCCGGCTGGTAAAAGGGCAACCGCTGAAAAGTGGAAAGACCCTCAATCGGAAATTCGAATTGCTGAGAATTCGCTCAGTTTATAGGCCTACAGTTCCTGCGTGTTGAACTTTTAACGAAACAAGAAGGAATTTAACTATTGAGCTTGTTTCCTTGAAGATAATTCAGTTTCAGAAAACTTTATCTTCACTATTCAGTAGACACCGAAAATGATAATGGCAGAAAATAAATTTGAATTGCTGAGGGATTCGGTTAGTTAATGCATTTCCTGCGGGACGGACTTAGGCCTATAGCGAATTCTTAAGGAATATTGAGGCCGTTCCCATGTAAATATTTTATTTTTACAAATATTCTTAGGTCATAATAAAAACATATATAGGCCTAATATATAAAATTACAAAATTATATACCATGTATGCAATCTCCTCATAACGTCCCAACTCCTTTCAAAAAACGTTAAACTGAAAATCTATGAAACTGTTATTCTACCAGTTATGTTAGATGGATGCGAAACATGGACTCTTACTTTAAGGGAGGAAAGGAGATGAGTATTTGAGAATAAAGTTCTTAGGGAAATTTTTGGACCAACGAGAGATGAACAGACAGGTGAATGAAGAAGGCTACAAAACACTGAACTACATGGTCTTTATAGGAAGCTAGATATAATAAGAACAGTTAAGTGTCGTAGACTGCGATGGGAAGGACACGTGGCACGAATGGGGAATGAAAGACGTGCATGGAAGCTTCTTGTAGGAAAACCATGATTCCAAAACGCCCAGTTGGTAGACCAAGAATGAGGTGGGAGAATAACATTAACTATAATTTGAGGGAAGTAGATTATACAGGAAATGATTGGAAAACATTCGCTCAGGATAGGGATGTATGGAGAGCTTATGTGCACGCCGCCATGAACCTACGGGTTCGATAGTGCCAGTTAGTTAGTTAGAGTTAGTATCCAATCTCCTCATCACAAGACTGTTCGCTACTGTACAGCTACTGACTGACAATATTTTAATTATTTTATTAGTTGAGGAGACAGTATATAAGGTACATACTTTTATAATATTATACTTTTTTATATTGTGACTAATACCTCAACGGAATGTTATCATGGCAATTATTAGTAGAGTCCGGATGTTAGGCACTAAAAACATTCAAAATAGACAGGCAAAAAGGTATTAAAAATCATTAATATTGACACTAAAATTCAAAATAGGCTCTTACAAAAATGGACTACAACGTAAATGTTTACAGCCTTATGTTAAAATAAAATAGCCGGTACTTGTTATTTTGCCTAACGGGAGTGCATTGAGGTGAAAACCATCTACCAGCTAGGTTATTGTCTTTTTGCCACTCTTATCCTAAAGTATTCTGAGAGAATTTATGAAAAGAACACTTGCAAATTTCTATGCCATGATATGTGCCATGAAGTCTGTCCATTTCAATTGATATAATTGAAATACTAAGTTAATTTCGACAAAAAATTGAAAATAGGCATTTATAGGCATTGTAAGCTGAAATAGGCATTTATAGACAAAATTAACTTCATGGAAAACAACTCTACGATCTTAGGTATGAACTTATATGAAGTCACTTTTACGATATCTATAGTAAATAACTGTATGCATTTTCCCTAACATCCCGTCTCTAGTTATTAGCATTGACTTCATCGGTCCTACCTACTAGACACCGATAATGAACATGACAAATACATGATATATATATATATATATGTGTGTGTGTGTGTGTGTGTGTGTCGTGTATTTGTCATGACCGATGAAGTCAATACTAATAACTAGAGACGGGATGTTAGGGAAAATGCCTACAGTTATTTATTATATATATATATATATATATATATCGCGTATTTGTCATGCTCATTATATATATATATATATATATATATAGTGAATTTTATTTACACCGACAAACTGCAGGGACTGATTCCTGGCTGTAAGTGGAGGAAAAAAATGTCCTATGAATAAGATTCAACGTTTCAACGGTAGATGGCACTGACGAAAGATATTATTCTCTCGGCCCCGTTGCATGGCCTGCTAGATCACCGGACTTAAACCCCCTGGATTTTTACCTCTGGGGCACCTGAAAAGCGTTGTGTATGCTGAACCAGTTCCTGATGTGCATATCCTTCATAAGGGTGTCCACGTCGCCTGTGACGCTATTTGGAGAGAGGCTAGAACACGCGAAAAAATGATGCAATCCATGATACGACGTGTGAACGCGTGCATTGCATCCCCTGGAGGCCACTTTGAACATCTGTTGTGACGTGAATGCGATTATGCTACGTACTGTGTACGGGGACGATTTGTTGTTGCACGCACATCGTTCATTTCCGGACACATGTTTATAGGACCTTTTCCCCCCCCCCTTCATTTCCAGTCAGGAATTAGTCCCTGAAGTTTGTTGGTGTAATTACCGTTCACCCTGTATATATATATATATATATATATATATATATATATATATATATATATAATATAATGGGGCACGCCGTAGCGTAGTGGTTAAGGTACTGCGCTACTAGCCGGAAGGTCGAGGGTTCGAGTCCCGGTGGGGTCTGGATTTTTAAACTGACCCAAACCTTCTGGCGGCACCATGGCCATGGGGTCGACTCAACCTCTAACTTAAATGAATACCAGATGATTGTTCTGCGGTAAAGGCGGCCGTTACGAAGGGCTGACAACCCGGCTGACTTCAAGTGCCGATTGTCCAGAAAAAGTAGGAGCTGTAACCTCCTACTACCCCAAGGGTCTCCTGAGGCCTGTATTGGGATCACTATACTTTACTGTATATATATATTATACTATATATATATATATATATATATATGCGTGTGTGTGTGTATGTGTGTAAAATAAAAGTAGAGTCGAGTTCTTTAACCAGAAATCGGACTATTAGGGGTGTGGGTCAACCAAAAAATAAATAGAAATTGTACTAGCAGCAGCAATTTTCGATTTTCGATAGGCCCTAACGAGACTCAGTTTATGCCAACGAAATTAAAATGAGGAATATACTCACACATAGGCAAGAGAAATCCGACCAAACATGATTTAAGTAACGAAAATAAAGACATATTTAATAAATCAACAATATCCGAACATAAATTCTACTTGTTGAGTAATTAGGTTAGTTATGCAATCCCTGCGTGACGAATTTTTTACCATTTTTTTAAAACAAGTTGTTATTGTTTCGTTCATTTTTATTTAGCTTATGATACTTTTTAATGAGATAACCGAAGATTAGTTCTGAACCTTTTTAAATCATGAAAAGAAAGCACTGAATATTATTATTAAGAAAGAAGTTCGGGATTATTAAAAATTGATAAAATCCCATGTTAGACTTCAGTGCTGAAGTCCTGAGATCGAGTCTCGGTCAGTCCATCGAGATGGATACAGAAGAAACAATTATCGAACAAATTAAACAAAGAGCATTAAGGTGGTTGGGATATGAGATGAGAATTGGGATGAAAGATGACCGAAGTTCTTCCATTGGTAGCATCCTGGCAGGGCAAAGAAACAAAGAAAGACAAAACTCTAATGGAAGAAAACAAAGCTCTAATGGAAGAAAACATGCTGAGAGATATGAGAACTGATTTATTGGATTTAGAAGGTGTATTGAATACAATTAAGTGGAGATTAGGAGTGGGGAAGAAGCCTCAACCGTAGAAATCCTACCTATAACTAACTAACTAGCTCAATTACTGGCACTATCGGACCCATAGGTTCATGGCCGCGCGGTCATAAACTCTCCATACATCCCTATCCTGAGCTAATGTTTCCCAAACATCCCTGTATAATCTACTTCCCTCAAATCATAGTTCATGTTATTCTCCCACCTCATTCTTGGTGTACCAACTAGACGTTTTAGAATAACATGAACTATGATTTGATGGAAGTAGATTATACAGGGATGTTTGGAAAACATTAGCTCAGGATAGGGATGTATGGAGAGTTTATGACCGCGCGGCCATGAACCTATGGATTCGATACCCTCTAGTTTTCCTAGAAGAAGCTTACATACATGTCTCTCATTCCCCATTCGTGCCACATGTCCTCCCCATCGCAGTCTACGACACTTAAGTGTTCTTATTATATGTCGCTTCCTATAAAGGCAGTGTAGTTCACTGTTATGTAGTCTTCTCCATTCACCTGTCTGTTCATCTCTCTTTGGTCCAAAATGTTCTAAGAACATTATTCTCAAATACTCGTAATCTTCCTTTCCTCCTCTAAACTATGAGTCCATGTTTCGCATCCATATAATATAACTGGTGGAATAATAATTTATATATTTTCAGATTATCGTTTTTTGAAAGGAGTTGGGACATCAAGAGTGTCTGTAATGTATAATAGCACGCATTTCCAGCCTGAAAGCCTACCTATAGTCGATGTTTTTATTTGGAAGTAAATTTCTGAAGTTACGATGGTGGGGAGTGACCTCCATCTATAGTAATTCTGCCCGAAGGCAGGTTCTTCACTGCAATCATAGCATTTTCATGCTATGCTTGCAGCTTTACTAGGGAATTCTAGGTGTGGTAGTTTCCCGTTGCTTTCCACACCAGTGAAGGATGATGATGATGATAAGGATGATGATGGCCTTATGATTTCGGGGACCGTTTGGACCATAAAGTTTTCCTGACATTTGTCTTACAGGTGAGGAAAAACTGCGATAGAAACCTCACCCAGAAAAACTGCCCCGACCGGGGATCGAACCCGGGCCCGCTGCGTGACAAGGCAGGACGCTACCCCAAGACCAAAGCGGTGGACACTTTGTATCTTATATGATACATTTACTCACTCCATAAATAAATCAATATCGCTGTAATTGGTTTTATAATATTATGTTACATAAGTATGCTTCATGCTCATATTTTTTACTTTGTTTCTAATTGTTAAGGTTAGGTGGCAGCACTATTTAAATGGCAACAAACTTAATAGAAACATTTTGTATTATAAACGGTAAACACTCAACCCTATTAAATTTAACCCTTCTATTACTTAATTTTGCTGTTTGATAACTCACGTAACAAAAAACAAAATTATCTCTCCCTTAACCGATTTTGGATCACACAAATATCTCCAAATTTGGAGTCGAAGAATAGCTGTTGCTTTCAAAATTAATATTACTTTGTGTTCCATTAAGAGTATTTTCTGAGAATGAAATTCTTCGGACATATTTTGGACCAAAGAGAGATGGACAGTAAGGTGAACGAAATAAATAAATATATAAATAAATAAAATAAATAAATACTACATAACACTGAGCTATATGGTCTTACATAATAAGAACAGTTAAGTCTCGTTGACTGCTATGGGCAGGATATTTGGCACGAAAGGGGAATGAAAGAGGTGCATGGAAGCTTCTTGTAGGAAAACCAGAGGGAAAATGCCCATTTGATAAACCAAGAATGAGGTGGGAAAATAACATTAACCGTGATTTGAGGGAATTGGATTATACAGTAGATGATTGGAAAACATTAGCTCAGGATAGGGATGTATGGACAGCTTATGTTCGCATTAACCTACGAGATCGATAGAGCCAATGAGTTAATTAGTTACTTAGTTGTGTTCCATTAAACATAAAAATGAAATGTTATGACTTCAGGACTGAAGAGAATATAAACAATCCATTAAACATAGTAACAATCCCCTACATGGCGTGTTTGTCCATAATGGATGACACGATTGGCGCTTAGGCAGAATGGACTCCCCTGAATTAGTAACATCATGCACAGTTGTCGATCCTTACTCTCTCTCCTACCTTCTGTTCCAAATGTATGAACGTCTGCTAAAATCTGCAGAGTCATAGTTAATTTCTTTGCTGTTACTTTAGTGAATGCAACTTATTACTGTTAAAAATGATTGATGTAAACTTATTCACACATTGTAGGCAGACATGAATGCATTTACCTTGGCATTGTCATACAGTGGAATAATCATAACTTTCTTTTCGTTGATCTTACACTTGGTAACGGTTTCGATTTAAGCCGCAACTTACAGTAATTAATCGAATGTACCTTACTTTCGTGGATAGGAATGGGAAGAGCTTACTATGAAGTTACTCATGCGGTTATCATCTTTAGAGTGCACTATGAGAACATATTTTGAATGTATCGTAAATAAATAATAGTTTAAAAAACTAAAACAACACGCTTTATTAGGAAATCGAACTAGAAAATGAAAAATAATTTTAATTTCCAACACGCTTGGGATAAAATTAAAGTGGTCAACAAAAAAAAAAATCATCTCCAACACATCTAGAATAAAACTAGAGTTATCTGCAAAAAAAAAAAAAAAATTACCATCAAAAGCGTGGGATGCTTTTTATGGTTTCTACGTTTTCTTCTTAGAGACTTTACTTTTACCAATACCTGTTTATTATCAAATATATTAATTGATACAGAGCACCACACGCATTTGATGGCACAATTATTTTTTTGTAGATAACTCTAGTTTCATTCTAGATGTGTTGGAGATGATTTTTGTTGTTGACCACTGCAATTTTATCCCAAGCGTGTTGGAAATTGGAATTATTTTTCATTTTTTAGTTCGGTTTTCTAATAAAGCGTGTTGTTATAGTTTTTTAAACTGTTATTTATTTTTTATTTTTTAGTTTGGTTTTCTAAAAATTCTTTAAATTCGTTACTATTGTATTATGAGGTAAAAGTAATACTCTTATAAAAAGAATCCTCCGGGTCGGATTTGAACCAGCGACCTATGGATTACTGAAATTATAGACCACTACAGTCCACCACTCTACCAACTGAGCTACCACAACGACGGACTAAAAAGTCGATACGTCCGCAACCTTTTATACCGATCTTTATTTTTTTGATGTCCTGATGATCCTGGCCAGGATCTTAGAAAAAATTATGAAATTATTGTATTGTCATTGGTCCTTTACAAGTATACAAATTTTCAAGTCGATCCAATGTTTTTAAGTGGGTGAAAATGGTGTTAGAAGATTCCGTTCATAGATAAATACAGGTCAAGCTATTCAGTATAAAGCGTGTAATAAATTAAGAATGACGTCTAGAAATGTCCACAGTTCATTTTTCAAGAAAACTATTTTATACTGCCACTTCTCTATAACTAACTAACTAACAAACTAACCAACTTAATGGCACTATCCCGTAGGTTCATGGCCACGTGGACATAAGCTCTCCAAACACCCCAATTTTCAGATAATTATTTCCAATCATCCTCTGTATAATCTATTTTCCTCAAATAATGGATAACGTTATTCTCCTTCCTCATTCTTGGCCTGCCAACAAGGAGCTTGCGTGATCCTCTTTTTAATTTCCCATTCGTGCCACATGTCCTGCCATCGCAGTATATGTGACTTATTTTTACTTATTACATTTGGTTTCAATTAAAGATCATGTAGCTCACTGTTCTATAGTCTTCTCCAATCTCTCTCTGTTCATCTCTCTCTTTGGTCCAACAATTTTCCTAGAACTCTATTCTCAAATACTCGTAAGTTTTTCAGCTCATTTAAAGTATGAGTCCATGTTTCGCATTCATTTGATGTAACTGGAAGAATAACAGTTTTATATAATTTCAGTTTAACTTTTTTTAGAGAAGTTGGGACAAAAGTCCCTGTAATGTATAATAGCATTCACTTCTATACATAGTGTTGCAAAAACACCGATAAAGGAGGTGAGGTAGTATATTGCGATATGTTGAACATATTTAATAAGGTACCAATGCCGAGAAATTATGCATTTTCACAAAGTGAGTAGCTACTCAAGAGTTACGATAGTTGGATTTCAAGACTCAATACTTGATAGTACTGTCACAATCACATCAAGTTTTCAAAATATCCACCTCCCATCTCAATGCAGAGCGTAAATAGGCGGTGTAGTGATTGGCGCACATGTTCAAATATGCCTGGCCTCGTTTGAATTATTTCTGCAGCAGCGTGAATTCGGGCTATAAGATCCATGCCTGACTCGACTGGAGTCTGATAAAGAGACTGTTTCATGTCGCCCCACAAAATGCAACCGAGAGATGATCTCGGAGGCGACGGGACTGGTCCCCCTCTGCCAATACATCGACCTGGATACGTAGTATCCAAGTCTCCACATATTGGCATCGAAAGGAGCCGGAGCTCCGTCGTGTTGCAACCACATTCCATTGCAAAACCACATTAGCACTTCTTCAGGTAGTGTCGGTAAAACTTCCACTACAAGTGTGTGGTACCGAGCTCCGTTTAATCGAAGTGGCAAGATGTATGGTCCAATAAAATTGTAATCAAGTATCCCGGCCCAGCTATCACTTTCCGTAACTTAATACTGATATTATTCTTACAAAAAAAATTGAGATCTTTTCAACGACCTATGAAATCAGGAATCCAAATGTTAGTTACCATGTTTTACGACCGAGTGTCTCATATGATAAAGTTCCTCTTAGTAAATTCAGTAAAGCCGTATTTTTAAATACAAAGAATTTTCGGTTGAAATTAAATCATATCCTACATTCATTTAATATATTAAAATTGTTAGGAGGATCTAAAGTGATAGAACATCTAAAGTAAAAATACAGATTAAATTAAGAGAGGAATTCACAGTGAATAAAGGCCTTAAGCAGGGATGTAGATTATCGCCAATTCTTTTTAACATTTATTTAGACCAGGCTTTTAATTTATGGTATAAAATGTTCTGAAATGAGTATTCCTATGGGAGGAATAATTGTTAGGAGGATCTAAAGTGATAGAACATCTAAAGTAAAAATACAGATTAAATTAAGAGAGGAATTCACAGTGAATAAAGGCCTTAAGCAGGGATGTAGATTATCGCCAATTCTTTTTAACATTTATTTAGACCAGGCTTTTAATTTATGGTATAAAATGTTCTGAAATGAGTATTCCTATGGGAGGAAAAATACCACATTCATAATTAATAATTTTTGCAGGGATGAAGATGATATGAGATATTTGATAAATAAACTGGTGGTAGAATATAAAAAAGGCACTGAATATAAATTTACAGAAAACAAAATAGGCCTATATGAGTTTGGGAAATGAAACGAATGACCTCATACTCGAAACAGGGAAAATAAAAAAAAAGTGAAATTTTTAAATATCTTGGGTCAATAATCACATGTGAGGTACATGTGAAAGAGATGTACAAACTAAAATTGCAATGGAGAAAATGAAACTAAGACATTACATGGTATAATTTGGAACAAAAATATTACAAAGGAAACTAAAATGAAAATGTATAAGAGCATAACACAGAATATTTTGTCATACGGAACTGAAACTTTGCCTTTGACGAAATTACAAAAGAATAAAATTACAATAGTTTAATTTGATTATCTTAGAAGAAGCCTTCAAAAAACAAGACAGGATAAAATAAGAAATGAATTCCTTCGGAGAGAAATGACTGTCACCACATCTGTTGTTAAAAGGATTGAAAATCAAGCTCTTAAGTGGTATGGCCATGTACAAAAAGTGGAAAATGAAAGATGACCAAACAGTTATATACCAATGGTCACCTCTGGAAGAAATAATCGTGGCAGATCAAGATGGAATTGGAAAACTTATCTCCGAACTATAATGGATGATAGGAATTTGGAAGAAGGAGATTGGAATTATAGAAATAAATGGAAATTGAAAACGGCAAACATATAAGTAGGGAAAAGCCGAAGAAGAAGAAGAAAAAGAATAAGATCCTACATTCAAAGTAATATATATTTAACTCTGACCAGCCTGATGGTCTAGTAATCAGCGTTTCTGACTACGCTTCATGAGGTCCCGGGTTCGATTTCCGGTCAAATCATATGGATTTTCCTTAAAAATAGAATTATTCCTGTAGTTGTCTATGGTCTGGAATCTAGATTAAGTTTAGGTTAAGAGCTTCCCTAGCGCTTTATTATCATTTATTACCCATCATATCATCGGGATAAGTGTAACTTCGCCTTCCAGGTGCCCCAACCTAGAAATGGATTCAGTTTTGCCAATGCTAGGAGAGAAAGACAGAAATGTCATAAAAAACAACCTGGTAGCACTGGATAAAAAATAGTACTCCTAGGAAATATTTCTATATTATAATGAGTTTACTTGGAGTTAAAATTTCACTTTGTTTATTACAGAATATGAGGTAACGCTACTTCCATGTAGGTATGTAATTGACTATTTAACTCATACCCCAAATGGGAGTCAATGACCAATCACGTTTCAATGATTTCTGTTTTACAACCAATCACAGTCGTGTTTCACCAAATATTTATCAACGTTAAATTTACCACATTAAAGAAAGCTCCTCCTTTTTAATATTCTGAACAGGTCTGACCATTATTTTGCAGTGACTGACTCTATAAGAAATACGGATACCAGATTGTATATATAGTGCATGGATGTCAACACATAGCGCTTGCAGGAGTTAATATAAAACATTTGTAGCAATTGATTACACCGCCAAAAATATAAACCACTGTTTGCACTTTCTTAAATGTATTTTTTCCCAGGTAATAATCCAGGAAAATATAATTGTCATATTTACATCATACGACATCAGAAATGAATTAATATACTGTTTGATGTGTTTAATTTTTTTCTCCACTAGAGAGCATTCTTATAATATTGCGTTCCTTTGGCAATAAATAGTATGATCTGGTTGCAGTGATAAACAAAAGAAGCAGATGAAGCGTACCAATCGTTTCTCATTTGTTTTCAAACATCGCCGTTTACATTAAATATATAAATATTTTAAAATAACTATATTTAAATAATTATTTGTGAGTAAACAGCTTAATTTTATTCGTTAAATAGTCCTAACGAATGCCACTCTTGATTTCCAAATTCTCTAGATAAATTCACTCCTCACTTCGTGAGTCGTGAATTTATCGATAATTTGGAAATCACCCTTGGCATTACTTATGATAAACTTGGTTTATTTAATAGCCAATTACGATACGAGGTTGGGAAGTGATTTTTACAGAATCGAGGAAAATGTTTAAAAACCTCGCTATCGCCCGGTTTTTAATTTTCGAGATTCTGTAAAAGATTTCACAAACGTGCGTTGTGCATTATTTTTTGCGCGATGGTGTTTTCAAAATAATAAATAATAGTAAAATAACATCTTTGTTGGAAATATTTGCGTTCATTATAAACAATTGAGTGACGTTAACAGTGAGGGCAGTGCTTATTAGTTGAAACAACAGGAGGCCTTGATAATAATATTATTGACTATTTAACTCATGTCCCAAATGGGAGTCAATGACCTATCACATTTCAATGATTTTTTATTTACAACCAATCACAGTCGTGTTTCGCCTAGAATTTACCAACTGAAGTTTATCATAAATAATGATTTGTGAGTAAACAGCTTATTTTATTCGTTAAATAGTCCTAACAAATGCCACTCTTCATTTCCAAATTCTCTAGACAAATTTACTCCTCACTTCGTGAGTCGTGAATTTATGGATAATTTGGAAATCACTCGTGGCATTACTTATGATAACATGGCCGCAAGTACGTATTTACTGTTTTATATTGTTTCAAATAAAGTTCAGTTCATTTATAATGCATTGATTTGTTTCGTATAATGTATATTAACATTGCCTTTCGATATTTTCTGTATATACATTGTACGTGGTATACGTAGAGGGCAGTGGTTTTACTTCCCGCACGTGGGTGTAAATGTAATATTACAGTATATTTATTTAGGTTGGGAACCCCGAAATGTAGTAAGTTGAACTTTGAATCATGGTCGCCATTGCTGGCAAGTACGACAAAACGCACTATCGGGCAAAAAATTAAATTTAGACTAAACACTTTTCAGATATATGAAAATACATTTATTGTTTGAAAGTTATATACACTCTTAATTAACATCGAAAAAATTAATAAAATCGGGTAAATAGAATGTGAGATATTTTTTTGGTTACAAGTCACTTTTCACGCTCTCTGCACAACCGCCTCCCCGTAAATACGTAACAGTAATTCCTATCTAATACAACATGATTTAATATAATTAACTATCGTTGAATGGTATGCAACGACTGTAATGGTAAGTATTAAGGCACGGATGCGGGAGTAATTTTTATACGTTACATAATTTCGCACCTGCTTCTCAACTGTCAGCACTGCTTTGAAGACCAGAGAACACAAGTATATAATTAGTGACATTTTGCACTTACGGTACGAAGGTCAAGTTTATATTCAGGGATAATCCTTCTATACATTTATAATGTTCTGTTTAAAGAGGTTTCACTGTATTTCGTTTGAATAATTTCAACAATGGACTGTGGCGGCTCGCATATTCTAAGATTGCATTCCGCTAAGCTGCCAACCCACTGTAGAGGTAATGTTGTTGTTGCAGTGACGTCAGGGGTCGGGGAAGCGTGTTCAGACAGAAATACTGTAATTTTCAAAACATACTACTTTCGTTATTGAAAACAGTAAATCTAGAGGTGGCAGCTAAAAGGTCAACGTTTCTGCATTAATGTATACGATTTCTTCCATGAAGTTGTACTAGCTCCCCCACCTGATTTGTTTTCGTTCATTCCCTCTCCTGCAATGGGTTGTTCAGCTCAGCGTATAACAGTATGTGGTCTCATTGATATAAAAAAAATCTCTCATTAAATGTCATTGAAGGTTTTTAAGCGGTTTGATACCAACACTAATCGATGAAATATTGATTTAATATTTTTGCGCATCTGAGAATGTAAAAATAATATATTTAAGTATGTTAATTATTTGATTGACCAATTATCTCTTTCTGGAAGTGATGAGGTGTGAATTTCAACTTTACTTCTCCTGGATTATATCATAAGTAGGCAAACAATTATACTTGTATACATGTTATCTTTCTTTATTGTGTTTATTACAAGTCTACATTGATTAAAGATGCCACGCTGTGGTTTCAAGGTAGTCTACTGCCTTCTCACATAGCTGGCATGTGTTCGACATGTCGAGACATGTTTCTTTGGGTGTTTTTTTTTTCCGGAGTTTTTCCTCACCTATAAGACAAATGTCAGGAAACGTTAAGGCACAAACGGTCCCGAAAATCATCTGGTCATCATCATCATCATCATATTCACTTCATTAGATTAGGTTTAGAGTAAGACCTCTCCTGGAGCTCATTATCATCATCATCACCCATCATATTATTGGGGCAGCCTAAACGCGCCTTCCAGGCGTCCCAACCTCAGAAGTAGGTTACAGTATGCCAATGTCAGGAGAGAATACCAGAAATATCGAAATGACAAACTGGTGGTACCGAATAAAAATAATTAAAAATACAATACATTTTAATGTCTCTGAATCTACCAGTGAGTTAGTGACCAAGGCAAAGTATTCAGTAAATACATGTATATTTTTGAAGAGTTCATTAGTATTATAGTCCTTGATAAAAGAGGTTAATTCATTCAAGAGACGGATCACAGTCGAAACAAGGCAGGAGGAGAAACTGTTATTGCAGATGTTTTATGTAAAGATAAAGCTAGAGTTAGGTTATTTCTCAACCTATTGGTTTTAGAATTGTAATTGTTACGATAAAATACAGATTATTATGACGGCGATTACACACAAATCAAATACTTGCTGGTTGAAATGACTTCAGTTATGCAATGAGAGAATTGTAAACAAAAGGTTGTGTTGCGGGAAGTGACGGAGAGACCTTGACTGGAGCACCTTAACTTTCACTAAGTGGTGGTATTACGTAAGCTACATCTTATACAGTTCCATGGCCGAGCATTTCTCTTCTTCTTCAGTGAAAACTCCAAGAAAGTAGTTTATACGTCACCATGAAAATAATATTTATTTTCAAATTATTTATTCTTATTTCATAGCCGCCATGGATTCGATTCCTATTTTCATAGTTTTCTGGCTAAAGTTTTTCTCGAATTTTCCCAAACTGTAAGATTAATCCCACAAAATGTATAAATAAAATATATTTTCTCTCGATATTATTTGGATTTATTATAATTACATTACTATTGCTGTTGTTATTGTTGTTGTATGGAGAGGATAACAATGCTGAGGTTAGACAAATGAAGAAGGAAGAGTCACTTTAGACCATATAGCATACAAACAGTCGTCGTGGTAAGGACACATGAAAAGATTACAAGATTCAAGGACGTCCAACAGATTCTGAAATGGAATCAAAAGTCAATAGAAGAAAAGGTCATCCTAGGCACTCCTGGAAACAGGCTATACAACAGATAATAAAAATAAGAAATGGACTGGGGCAACAAGACTGGGAAAATAGAGATTACTGGAGGAAAATATTACTAGGTATCTATTTTTGGGTACAGGAAGATGTATATGTACATTGTAAACGGGAAATAAAGTATTTATATTAATAATGATAATAATAATATTAATAATATTGGGGCACGCCGTAGCGTAGTGGTTAAGGCACTGAGCTACAAGCCGGAGGGTCGAGGGTTCAAATCCCATTGGGGTCAGGATTTTTAAACTGACCCAAACCCTCTGGCGGCACCATGGCCCTGGGGTCGACTCAGCCTCTAACGGAAATGAGTACCAGACGCTTGTTCTGGGGGTAAAGGCGGCCGTCACGCAGGGTTGACAACCCGGCTGACATAAAGTGCCGATTGTCTAGAAAAAGTGGGAGCCTTAACCTCCCACTACCCCAAGGGCCTCCGGGTCTGTTGTGGGATCACTTTACTTTTTTATTAATAATATTAATAATAACAATAATAATATTAATAATATTAATAATAACAATAATAATAATAATAATAATATAATATTAATAATAACAATAATAATATTAATAATAATAATATTAATAATATTAATAATAACATTAATAATATTAATAATAGCAATAATAATATTAATAATAACAATAATAATAATAATATTAATAATAATAACAATAACAGTAATAATAATATTAATAATAATAACAATAACAATAACAATAATAATAATAATGATGATGATGATGGTGATTATTGTTATTATCATGATTATTATGATTATGACGATGATGATAAACAGTTGATTAATATCTCTGACATCGTCCGATTTCTAATAGCCAATTGGCTTTAGATGTTTCTCCTTCATGTATAAATGTTTCCTGACTCCAGGAGGTTCTAGGTCTTCATCTGCCTCTTCTTCCCTAGGTTTCCATTCCAAAACACATTTTGGTAGCCGATCCTTTTCCATTCGCTGGACATGCCCATACCATCTTAATTGCTGAGTTTTAATATAATCTAAAATAGTGTCTTCAATCTTCATTTTCTCCCTTATAACTGAGTTTATAAATTTATATTTTCTTGAAATTCTTGCTGCCCATCATATAAAATCGATATTAATAATAAATAGTAATATAATAATAATAATAATAATAATAATAATAATGTGGTAGACTTTTTTTTTTTTTTTCAATTTTGGTCATTTTTACAATTTTTACAGTAAGTATAGGTTATATTAGTAATGGAAATGAAGGAAGCTTCTTTCTCCAAAAAAGTTTACATTTCTATATGGCGTGGCGGATTTATTATGTACAACATACACAAGTATATGAATTGAAAATCTAAGTATGAAGTGTACCAACCACTGGCATGCAAGCGCTTTATACAAAAAGAGCGAACAAATATTTTTGTACCTTTTTCTTGGGTTTCGCAACAATTAAAAGCGAAAGTTTTATTGGCTATACAAATGAGGAGTAGAAATTAAAAAATTGGCATGTTCACTTTTTTGTTCCAAGGCAATTATTATTTTCCTTAAGTTCTACACCAGTTTTTTTTACTGTACATAAACATTATTATTAATTCATTTTAATGATTTTCCTTGTTAACTATTTTCCCTATTTTTGTTTTTGCAGTCTTTACCATTTTTCATGTTTTTAATTTTTGACTAAAGGAAAATAATAAAAAATGCTAATAATTTTAAATAAAAGGTAAACAAATGAATATTGGACTAGGAAAAAATATTCAACTTAATGTAGCCCTGCCTAAAATAACCATGAATAAAATAACTCTCAGACCCAAGGTGAAGATCGTTTAAAATGCCCTAACCCGCTAGGAATGGAATCAGTCGCCGGAATGGAAGGTAGGTACTCCATCGGCTATACTATGAGAATCTGCTTAACTATAATATTTCCCATAAAAAAACTTTAGAAACTTTATTGCATAGCTTTAGATATGGAATTTGACCTATCTCCTGGAGGATATTCTTTTTAAGTTCTGATCATGCGAGCGCCTGATACACAAGAGAAAGACGAGAATATAGATCGAATCATACTTGTGGAGAACTTTCACTAAATAGGCCTACCACATATCGCTCTATGAAACTAGCGCAAAGAGGAACTTAGTTTTTGATGGCTGGTCAAATTCCATGTCCAAGACTGTAAGCTACATAGTTGCGGATGTATAATAGTTTATCTTGCTAGAACATGGAATTCTCTTACACCCTATGTCAGACTGCACTGTAACATCTTTCAGAAACAAATTGAAAAAAAGTTTCTATTGCTAACTGACAGAAATATCTCACTAATAGTATTTTTTTTGCACGATAGTGCTTCCGTCATACTTATAGCAATGGCGACCATGGTTGAAAGTTCAATTTCCTAAATTTCGGGGTTGCCAATCTATAGATAACTAAATAACTGTACCGTAATATAACAAATTGCCCACCTAGTGCGGGAAATAAAACCACTGCCCTTTATGTAAACTACGTACAATGTATATACAAAAATATATCCAAAAGTTAGTGTTACTATACATTATACGAAAGAAATCACTGCCTTTTAAATTAACTGGACTTTATTTGAAATAATATAAAACAATAAATTCGTATTTGCTGCCATTCTATGCCTGATTTCTTGCCACGGCCTCCAATGGTAAAATTATGTATTACTTTGCGGTATCCGTAATAACAAATGACTGAATTACCTCAGTTGATAGATATTTGTTTCAGGGAGTTCTCAAGTTAAAATCGTACAGTTATCCCATATGATCATTTTTTTCATTTTTTTTAAGTAATGAAGGAAAATACTGTTAGATATTTCACTCCCATGATAAATTTAATAATTTAATAATTCATTAAATTTGATGCCAATTATATTTGTACAAAACACAGAAACACCACACAACACACACACACACACACACACACACACACACATATATATATATATATATATATATATTATAGAAGAGTAGATAAATACTACTTATTGGCAAAATAAAATGTAGTATATATGCATTTCTATCCATCCATAGTAATTCTGCCCGAGGGCAGGTCTTGCACTGCAATCATAGCATTTTAATGCTATGCTTTGCAGCTTTACAAGGGAATTATAGGTGTGGTAGCTTCCCGTTGCTTTCCACACCGAAGGATGATAATGATAAGATGATGGTGATGGCCGGATGATTTTCGGGGACCGTTGGACCCTAAGCTTCCTGACATTTGTTCTACAGGTGAGGAAAAACCCCGAAAGTAACTTCATCCAGGAGCCTGTCCCGACCGGGAATCGAACTCGGGCCCGCTGCGTGACAAGGCAGCACGCTACCTCGAGACCACAGCGGTGGACATATGTGTATCTAAATGATCGAAAATACAAAATATGGAAAATTACAGAGAAAAATGGTCAGAAATGAAATTTTAGATTGCCGGCCTTGGGATTAGAATTGGAACCATTCCAATGCCAGCCTCAAATGCTACGTCAAAATCAGCTCTATTGCTATGTATTAAAATTGTAATCACAAAATAAGAATAGATTATAGTTAATAGCTAACTTCTTATATTCCTTGGATATATTTTTTACAATTCTTGCAAATTTTATGCAATTCAACGTGCTATATCAAATATGTTATTGTATTCTCTTCGTATAATTTAAGGAGAAAGTGCTTTTTCTAAGGAGTGTTCTGAGAAGTGCAGTGACTCTGACATTCCCAACCCACAACTGCATGCTAAGACGACTTCGTTCCATTCTAGTTAGAAAACAATTTGATGCTTGTAATCAAATAGACATTCAACAACGGATAGATATCTCCAATAAACAAAGGTTTCTAACCGTGAGAATGTCCTTATATAGAACTAGCTAATAACAGGCGCCCGTTGTCACGCCTAAATAAATTAAATATTAGGGGATTATTAAGTTATATGTTATACAAATTTGTCCTTTACTAAACGCTAAAGGTAACTAACATATTTAATTTGATAAGAATTAATATGTGATGTTGGAAAAGTCTGTGTAATTAAATCCTTACTTTTAATCAAATTTTGAAAGACAAAAATGGTTATTGTGAGTTATTCGAAACATATAGATATTTGCTGCCGTGGACATGTTGTGCGTATGGGGAATGAAAGACGTGCATGGAAGCTTCTTGTAGGAAAGCCAGAGGGAAAACGCCCAGTTGGTAGACCAATAATGAGGTGGGAGAACAACATTAAGTTTGATTTGAGGGAAGTAGACTATACAGGGAATGATTGGAAAGCATTAGCTCAGGATAGGGATGTATGGAGAGCCTGTGTCCGCGCGGCCATGAACCTACGGGTTCGATAGTGCCAGTGAGTAAGTAAGTAAGTATGTGGACTTTTTTGTAGAATGTTTTGAGGTATTAAATTCTGTGTACATTAATTTGGTATATTTGTTATGGTTTAGGCACCATAAGCCATTTAAGCGTCCGAAAAGCGACTTTTTTAATGTACCGATGTACTTTTATTTTAGCTCCGGCTCTATAGTACGTAAGGTAATATGTTATATAGCTGCATTAGCTGTAAAAATCTAAATGATGCTAAACCCCCCTTCAAATCGGTCAAGTAGCTTTTGAGTCCGTAAAGGACAGACTCAAAGACTCGCAAACATACAGACTTTCATTTTTATGTAGGCCTATAAAGACAATATTTACTTTATTTTGAAGAAGGATGTTTTAAAATGTACTTCAGTTATTTGTATTTATGGATACCATGGGATTACATACACTAGTATATTGTAAAGTACTTCCTTAACTAGAGTTGAAGAATTAGACGCGTTAACGTCCCTTACTTTGAAGGTTTGTGAATTAGGTCTACAAGGATGCTGTTCATGCCTGACGCACCATCGCAGGGGCAGCACTAAAAGGCGAGCGTATAAAAGCTTGCGCCACGGAGCCGGCTGTAATAGATTTATTACATGTAAAATAATCTCAAACTTGAAACAAAATACCTTTGAATAACATTTGGACGGCGTTATGCAACAACCGGCTATGCGCCATTATGTAAGATACGAGAAAATGAATTTGAAGTTTTTTTAAACTCTAACAAGAGCCATTTAATTATTTCTGACTTGATAATCACTTATATGATAATATTGTATATGCTGATTCGAGCTGTATGAGTTAAAACAATTTATATTTATTTAAACGGTCAATATTTAAATATTGCACTTAGACATAATGAGAATGATGTCATGATCGTTCTGCATCAACGATTTAAGAGCCGAAAGAGTGCGTTTACACAGTTGATACGTATCAGTATGGGATGTTACGTTATGTACTAGCTAATACCCGTGAATAAATTATAATGTGTTTTTGCATTGTATTTGAATAAGTAAAAGGAAAAATACATTTATATAGTTATTATTTTTTGATACCCCGTGCTGATTACCCGGCATTGTCCGGGAATCTATGCATTCCGATGTTTTTGGCATAAATGTGCTGAAAGACAAAATTCATTATTTTGAGTTATCCATAAAAGAATACCAGCCGTGCGCTCCTATGCTTGCGCGGGAATCAACTTATCCCGATCTTCTTGACATCAATGAAAGACAAACATGGTTATTGTGGGTTATCCTTAAAAGATAAACATATGCTTTCGCGGACTTTTCTATAGAGTTTTTTGAGATATCTAATTCTGTGTACAATAATGTTGTGTATTTATGGTTTAGACAGCGTAAGCCATTTAAGCTTACAAAAAGCGACATTTTTTACTTTTTTTTCACAATAGAAGACGATTTTTAAGAGTGAAGGGCTTGAGCATTAAAACCCTCTTATAACCTATAACCTTGCAGGGAAAATCCTGAACATTGTGCAAAAAGCCCCACGACAATCGAATGAATAGTATGGCAGCACACGCTTGTCCTGGAATCTTATCCCGATATCCTTGGCATCAATGAAAGACAAAAATGGCTATTGTGTGTTATCTGTAAAAAAATAAACATATGCTGTCGCGGACGTTTTTGTAGTTGTTTGAGATATTCAATGGTGTGTATATTAATTTTGTGTATTTTTTATGGTTTAGGTAGCATAAGCCATTTAAGGGAAAAAAAGGGACATTTTCACGTTTTTCGCTACAAAGGGTGTTTTTTAAGGGTGTAGGAGTTGAGTATCTCAACTCTCTTATAGCCTATGTGTATCCCGGGGATCTGCTGAACATTTTTCAGGAAACCGCATCACAATCGGAACTGTATGGCCGCGCATAAGGTACGAACAAACAAACAAACAAACATTCATTTTTATTTATTAGAAGATAAATCGGCAAAGCGTCAAGGTAATGCGTATACACTGTTGATGTAAAATATTGTATCATAATATTAGTAGTGTTTGTTTGCACAATACACTTATTATCGATATGTATTTATATATTGTATTGTTTGGTAATACTTCATACATATTACATTATAAAATTTGCGTGTTAAATTAATATTTTTTTCTAATTTTTTCATACAATTACAGTACTTACAAAAAAAAAGAACACACAAAAATAAAAAAAAAATAATAAAGCATGCTGTAACAATTTTGTTAAATCCATTTTGTATTCCTTACAGTAAAAATATCGATAGACATCCATCAATGGAAAATTCCTCTTTGAGACCGTAACAGGCCACACGGCGTAATACTTGCATGGATGATGATGATGATGATATAACTGTAAAACAATATTTAAAATAAGTTAAAACAACAGTAAATAATATTTATAATATAAAAGTAGAATACCTGAGATCTCAGTCTTCCTCAAATTTGGATTTTGGGTGTGGAGTACTTTCGAAGCACGTGCTTCATCTTCAGCTTGTAACTCGGTACTCCGTTAGTACTCCACACCCCAAATCCAAAGTTGAGGAAGACAGATCTCAGGTATCCTATTTTTGTATTATAAATCTTACATTAGTAACCTCAACGGTGTTTCGCCATGAATTTTAAAAGTATCGAAACAGTAAATAATACAAATAATTTTTCTCAGATTTTTAATATGAATTATTCACATTGGAAATTGAGGTATATTAAAATTGTAGTACAAATTTAGAAAAAAATATATACACTTTTCATTTCACAAAAAAAAAAAAAAAAGAATTTTACTAACAGATGAACAGTGAATCTCCTAACTCCGTTGCTTATTTTATTACAATGACTTCTGAATTGACAAGCGCCTGTTTTTTCTAATCTCTATGTATGTAAAATAGGAGTATATGTACTTCATGTACGAAAAATATATGATTCACATAATAAACAAAGCTCTTACATACCTGCCGTGAGACAGAAAATGCCTTTCCGCTTCAGGGCAGTTCTTATAAACCATATCAAAATTTTTCTGAGCTCTAGATGTCATTATAACATTAAAAAAATTTACACTGACTTGACAATCTTCACTATTTATTGTAGAGCCAAACCAACAATACTCAGTTATGCATCAACAATATAAGAGCGAGATGCAAAATTTAGATAGTATGTATGAAGGTCTAGTTTCATAGACATTTGTTGCAAAACACAGAATCTCTGTTATGACTGATGGCGTTTAAATGTTTCATTAAAGATAAGGCTATATTTAATGATTTTGCGCTAAAAGTGTGCGTACACTTACTTCATGAGCCAATGCAAAAGATGACATAATTTTTTTAATGGCGCTTAGCCGGTTGATGCATAACGCCGTCCATATGTCATACATCTTGACACTAAATTCCTGAGTTTTTAAAGAACATCGTTAAATAAAATACTCCGTGGGACCAATTGTCTCTATAACATCCCTTGTACGCAGGGAACTTATAATTAGTGGTCGGCCTCTCTGGCTATTTATTATTATTATTATTATTATTATTATTATTATTATTATTATTATTATTATTATTGAAACAAGGGTGCAGTCTATCACCAATTTTATTTAATATTTATGTAGAATTTATATTAACGAAATGGAAACAAAGCTGCAAAGGTATGGGGATCCCAATAGGCAACAGATTTTTGATGACATTACAATTTGCTGATGATCAACTGGTTTTAGCGCAAGACAAATTTGATATGAAATTCATGATAAAAAGGTTGAAAAACACATATGAATCATGGGGTCTCACAGTAAATTTACAAAAAACAGAATATCTGGCAATAAATAGCAATGAAAGAGAAAATTTAATATTGGAAGAAGGAATCCAAATAAAGCAAGTGAAACAAACTAAATATCTGGGAATAATTATGGATAACATCGAAGGTATAGGAAAAGAGAACATAAAACATAGAATTGAATTGAGTAGCAAAATAATATCATCATTAAATTCCATATGGTGGGATAAGCATATTTGGAAAGACACAAAAAAATATATTGGTAAAACATTGGTGGAATCTGTTGCAATGTACGGAAGTGAGGTATGGACAATCAATAAGTACTACAAGAATAGACTAATAGCTCTAGAAATGGATTATTTACGGAGAAGTGCCAGAACGTCTAAATTAGAACGTGTCACAAATGAGGAAATTAGAAACATAATGGAAGCAGACGAAAGCATAATTGAAAGAATTGAGAAGGAATTAAAGTGGTTAGGACATGTTTTAAGAATGGAAGATGAGCGATGGCCGAAGCAACTATATGAATGGCATCCGAACAGAAAGAAGAAAAGAGGAAGACCAAAGTTAACTTGGAAGGAAAACATGAAGACAGTAATGCAAGCTAGAGGGCTAAGCATCGAAGATGCCCAAGACCGTAGGCTTTGGAGGTTTGGCACGGGAAGACGGCAGCAGCTGTAAAAACCCGAAGATAGAGATAGATTATTATTATTATTATTATTATTATTATTATTATTATTATTATTATTATTATTATTATTATTATTTTTATTATTATTGTTATTATTGTTATATAAAACTCAGCAGTTAAGATGGTACGGACATGTCCAGCGAATGGAAGAGGATCGGCTACCAAAATCTGTTTTGGATTGGAAACCTGAGTGAAGACGAGGCAGAGGAAGACCTAAAACCTCTTGGAGTCAGGGAATATATTTGTACATGAAGGAGAAACATCAACCACCAGGAGATTAGATGGACCGACAAAATTGGCTATTGGGAATCGGACGATGTTAAATACATTAATCAACCGATGATCTATCTATCTATTATTATTATTATTATTATTATTATTATTATTATTATTATTATTATTATTATTATTAGTGTACAATATTTCTTGATAGTATATGCGTAAATGAAATTGTTAGGAAAATAAGTTTAATTAAATCTACTGCTATGGTCTCGGAGTAATATCTCTGCCTCTTATGCAACAGGCCCGAGTTCGATCCCCGTTCTGGATAGATTTCCTAGGTGATGTTCTTTCTTCGGGGATTTCCTACACCTATGAGACAAATTGTAAGAAACTTTAAGATCCAAACTGTCCCTGAACGTCATCTGGCATCATGATCATCATTATTATATTTGCTATGTTTAGAATGAATGTGTGAAAGAATGGCGTGTATCATCTTAAATGTTGAGTTGTTTCAGAGGAGACTCTTCATAGAATGATCACTCATTCGTGGAGGCCCGCTGCATCCTTGTATGGTCAACAAAGTATGTGTACGATCCAAAGTTTAAAATCTTTCTTTCGATAGACCATGCCACTCTATGGTGAGAGGTTAAACTGCGATGGAGATGAGCAAGAAGAAGAAGAAGAAGATGTATAATAGAAATACATCAAATCTTTGGAGAATGAAGAAACCCTACAACTCAATAGTATTAATAGGCTGTTAATTTATGCTGTTGATGTAATATAATTGAGCTATAGTCGAGGAGATACTAAGGGCCCACACACACTATTGAGTAATATTATGAAATTGGGACTGGAAGTAAACATCAATAAAACTAAATAGGCTTATATGTTCACAATGCAAATATATTATATAATGGAAATGGACAACTTATTACAATTGAGGGAAATTTTGAAGAAGTGGCTGAATTCAAATATCTAGAAACAATAATTAAAAATAGGAATGAGATGCACAAAGAAATTAAACATAGGTTCAATTCTGGAAATACATGCTATTATGCATTACAGGGACGCTTGTCGTCCCAGCTCCTTTCAAAAACTTTAAACTGGAAATATATAAAACTGTTATTCTCCCAGTTATATTATATAGAAGCGAAATATGGACTCTTACTTTAAGGGGGGAAAGAAGATTACGAGTACTTGAGAATAAAGTTATTAGGCAAATTTTTGGGCCAAAGAGAGATGCACAGGCAGGTGAATGGAGAAAACTACATAATACTGAGCTACATGGTATAGGAAGCCAGATGTAATAAGAGCAGTTAAGTCTCGTAGACTGCGATGGCAGGACATGTGGCATGGTGAATGAAGTGTTGCATGGAAGCTCCTTGTAGGAAAAACAGAGGGAAAACGCCCAGTTGGTAGACCAAGAATGAGGTGGGAGAATAACATTAACCATGATTTGAGGGAAGTCAGGATAGGGATGAATGGAGAGCTTATGTCCGCCATGAACCTACGGGTTCGATAAGGCCAGTGCGTTTGTTAGTTAGTTATGTCATTATAGCGTACAGCAATTAGCGATTCAGAGAGCAGCTGTGAAACTAGAAGAGAACAATGTGTACTGTTGAAATCCTCTTTCATCGGACGACCCACGTCACTTTCTCATTGTTATGGTAAAGGCGGTTGGTTATCTGACGGACACTTTCCCATGTGATGGTATTGCATGGTTCATCCTCATTGTTACCGCACTCTACGCATGTAGGTCATAGTAGCACAGTGGTAGAGATAAGCGGAGAAGAAAGGGAGAGAGAGAGAGAGAGAGAGAGAGAGAGAGAGAAGAGAGTTCCAGTGGAACTGCCTACTTGTTCAGTGTTACTTCAAGCCTTGTGCATTTAACTAGTATGGTCCAACTTGTGCCAGAAGTGTGTAGTGTAAAGTTGTAATTACTACCTTAAATTGATTGATAATAATTACAAATAAAGTTGTAAAAGGTGAGTTAATTTTCGAGTTATAAACAAATTGAAGATCTTTGGGAAATAATATAAATAAGGGCTAAAGAAGACAATCACCTGCGTTAGATCATGTTAGCAGATAATTTATTTTCTATTTCTAGTTGACCGCTGTGAATCTAGGTAGCTCGCTACCTGGTACGTAGCGGGTTTGATCCCCAGTCGAGAGAAGTTTCCTGAGTGATTTTTATTTATTATTATTTTTTTTTAGTTTTATTCACCTGTGAGACTAATGTCAGGACATTTTAAATCCCAAATGGTCCCCAAACATCATCTGGGCATAATAATCATTGTTATTATTATTATTATTATTATTATTATTATTATTATTATCATCATCATCATCATCATCATCATCATGAACCTTTGGCGAAGACTACATAACAATGAACTACATGGTCTTTATAGGAAGCCAGATATAATAAGAACAGTTAAGTCTCGTAGACTGCGATGGGCAGGACATGTTGCACGTATGGGGAATAAAAGACTTGCATGGAAGCTTCTTGTAGGAAAGCCAGAGGGAAAACGCCCAGTTGGTAGACCAAGAATGAGGTGGGAGAATAACATTAACTATGATTTGAGGGAAATAGATTATACAGGGAATGATTGGAAAGCTTTAGCTCAGGATACGGATGTATGGAGAGCTTATGTCCGCGCGGCTATGAACCTACGGGTTCGATAGTGCCAGTGTGTGAGTGATTAATACCATCATATTCACCATGTTTGGTGTGAATGTGTGTGTGTGATGGTGTGTTTCGTCTTCATGTTGTGTTGTCTCGGAGGAGACTCTGACATTGAGCTGATTACTAATTTAGGGAGGCCCTCTACTTCTTTGTGTGGTGAAGAAAGTAGTAGTAGTAGTAGTAGTAGTAGTAGTAGTAGGACTTTATTCGACTAAAAGCAACATACATGCAATGTTATTTACAAATATGTGTCGCACGAGCAGTAAGCCGTATATGCTATTGACAGTATAATATAAAGTAAAAAAACACAATAATATTACAATTAGATAACAATAAAATTACATTATACATAAATTAGGTTATATAGAATTATTAAGTATTAATGACATTGTATTTTTGCTAAGATATTTATTTATTCACGAATGAGTGTTGTTCTTATTTTCTGCGTTTTGTCCAGAATGTACCCAAATTTATCAAATTTTCTGGGGTTGCCATTAACTCGTAACATTCCAATCTTTCACGAATTTAATTTAGAAATCTTTCCGATAATAACTGACGCCTCCAACATTCGAAATCGTTACATTTTCCTAATATATGTATCTCGTCTTCAAAGCTTCCGCACCCTTGGACATAATCGCCTATCGTGAACTTTGCTAATTTTTAGAAATTTCCATACCCTCATATATGTGTGATCCAAAGTTAAAATCCATCTCTCGACAGGTCGTGCCTCCGTAAGGTCCGAGTGGCATGTGATACGTAAAAGTATCTATAAGGTGAGAGCTACGTTAATGGAAGTCTAAATTATTGGTTTAAACAATACATAAAATAAAATAAGTTAAAATATACCTTCTTAGGTAAAATCCGTCGTCCTCAACTTATAAAATATGTATTCTTTATGCCTGTAGGCCTTTTAAAACATCCGTTCCAGCTTCAGCAGGTATTTCTTCGCTACAATATCTAGTAAGATGGTTGATGCTGCTGGTCCTAATGTGGTGTTGTCGTGACTAAAGCTTCTTCCTGAGGATATCGTATAGTGGGTTGTTTAGTCTGGGAGTGCTTTTATTTATTAAAAGCTTGTTGTCTATTTCCTTGATAATTTCCAGGTCTTCATACTAGGTATTGTAGCGAAGAAAGAACTGCTGAAGATGGAACGGATGTTCTGAAAGGCCTACAGGCATAAAGAATACATATTTTATAACTTGATGACGACAGATTTTACCTAGGATGGTATATTGTAACTTATTTTATTTTATGACTCTCCACCTCAACGGTTTTAACAATGAATTTTATTAGAATTGAAACAATACATTAAATTATGATACAAAATTATTACTTTTGAGGAAAGTTATAAAATTTATATATTTTTTTAAAATCTCACTGACTCTTTCATTCCTTTTTTTAGTATAATATTTTCCTTTGTAGTGCCCCATGCCTCACGGGTCTTACAGAGGAAGAACATTTTTAATCTCTGAATCATACACATGCCTTTTTTGCACATACAAGAATATGAAATGTATCCCCGGTTGAGTGATCAGCTCAAGCCACGGTAGAGACAACACGAACATTTAAGAAATACGCATTTCTATCACTCATGCTTTTATAACAAATGTGGCGAATTTGATATGTTGATTGTATTGACCAAAATATGTTCTATCTCATCGATTTATGAACCATAATATCTTCATAAAAATATTTATTATACTCTTTTCTATTAGCATTTTTTGTTCCAAACTCTATTATGTATACATGTATATAGACCTACCCATACATCTCATGTGCTGACATTGGTGCTCCCTAGCCGGAGATTCTTAAGCAGGCTAATTTAGTTAAGTTTATTTACCTGGAGGTGTCATCAGTGTCATGTGGTTAGAACATCGTCTCAATGAAATATCTAGTAAGCAACTAAGGTATTACTTGGGTGGATGAAGGTCGGTGAAATTTTTCACAGAGGCGTTTATATTCAGACTTGCGGTTATTTTACAAGCCTAAAAGTATTCAGACTCGAGACCCACAGCTTTAAAGTCCTTCCCGGAGGACTTATCCCTTAGATTTTTGCATCCATCGATCCCGGCCGGGTTTTAATCCTTCACTCTCGGGACTAGAGACAAGTAACATAACCACTAGACCACCGTAGCTGTCTTCCAAACTATATAACAATTAATTATTCTAAAATTATTATATTCTTTGGAAACTTTTTGTAGAGTTTTATGCAACTTCATCGACATTAATTATAATGTAATTAGTATGAAATGGGCCACCGCTGTGGTCTCGAGGTAGCGTGCTGCCTTGTCACGCAGCGGGCCCGGGTTCGATCCCCTGTCGGGCAGTTTTTCTGGGTGAGATTTTTATCGGGGTTTCTCCTCACCTGTAAGACAAATGTCAGGAAAACTTAAAGGCCAAACGGTCCCCGAAATCATATGGCCATCATCATCATCCTCATCATCATCCTTCACCAGTGTGGAAAGCAACGGGAAGCTACCACACCCACAATTCCCTAGTAAAGCTGCAAGCATAGCATGAAAATGCTATGATTGCAGTGAAGGACCTGCCTTCGGGCAGAATTACTATAGATGGAGTATGAAATGATGATAACCACTACAGTGGTCTAGCAGTAACGGCTTTGCCCCAGACCTAGCGAGCTCGGGTTCAATTTCCGGCCGGAACAAGTTTCCTGGGTAAAGTTTGCATCGGTTTTCCCTCATGTGAATGACAAATGTCAGCAAACGTTGAGTTTCAAGTAGTTCCTGAACACGATCTGAGCATCCTAGTCATAATTTTTATTCACCTTGTGTTATCAAAAAAGTATGTATGCTTTCAAGAGTTAAAAATCCTCTCCCGACAAGTCGATACCCTACAAGGCATCGGTGATATGAGGCATGTAAAAGCACATAGAAAGGGAGAAGTTAAATTAGGAAAATCTTCTTCTTCACTTCACGGGCTAGGCAAATTGCCTGTTCCGCCTCACAGTTGTTCTGTCCATCTTTTCACTGGCCTTGCTACATTCCTTGAACCTCTTGTCTTGTAGTTGAATGCTGGTCTTGATAATCTTGATACATTCGTTCTTTCCACGTGTGTAAACCATTTCTCTCTATATTATCTGATTTTCTCATCCAATGGATATAAATTTAACTCTGTTCTTAAATCTTCATTCTTTATCCGATCCAATCTTGTGCAGCCTTTTGTTCTTCTAAAGAAGTTCATTTCTGCGCTTTGTAAATTAGGAAAATGAAAAGGTTAATTTACGATTAAAGGTGTAACTCGGCATTTGTTTTGACAACGAAAAAACAAATTGGTCTAGTCTGGGTTTAATGTGTAAACTTTTTGAATGTGAGCTTTAAGCTGTATAAACTCTTTCGCTAATAACTTACGGTAATATGAACATGTGTTATGAACAGTCAATTTACTCGGTAAATTAAGAAAAGTAAAATGTAATGTTTGTTAGCCTATTGTGCAATCAGGAAAGCGTTACATACACAGTTAAATGTAAAAAATAGTCACGCTATGTGAAACCAGGTAATCTTACTTTTTTAATTGTAGGCATTAAATGTCACGTGTAGCTAGCTAGTCATTATAAGAACAAACCTGTACGAATACATAGTGCAATGGAAGTAAGTCACGCAGGAATTGCGTAAACTAAGCAAATTTCTGAGCAAGTCGAATTTATGTTTCGGGATTGCTGATTTACTAATTATCGCTCATCTTTCTTTTGTTAATTAAATTGTATGTACTCAGTTTTGTTGCGAGAAAATAAACATGGTGACTAATACAATATATTTTTAATTACGGCTTTCAGGTAAATCCCCTCCTAATGGTCGTTTATTTCAATGGCACATCATTAGTTTCGAAAAATTGTACGGTCCCATTTTCCTGGTTTACGCAGTATATCTTTCTTCGTGTTGATTAAATCGTGTGTATCCAGTTACATTGCTTGAAAACAAACATGGCGGCCACTAGAGCGATTTTTACAGTTCCGCTTTAAGGTAAACCCCCAGTCCTATAATAGCCGGATTTCACTGTTGTTTCGGCATTAATGTATGGACAGGTATTGTGAACGTTCGTTTGATTCGGGCTTACCTTCTTCAACCCCGCCTAACGAATAACACTTACATATATTTTCGTCCTGGAAGAAATACTGGGCGCATTCTTGGAAGATGTGTCATTGGACGAATGTCGACACCTCTGATTTCAACACGATGGCTCACCATCCCATTTTACATGTGCCATTCGTGATCAGCTTAACCGATTTATCGATCAGAGATGGATAGGCCGATGCAGCCCGATTGCATGGCCTCCACGATCGCCGGATTTGGCTCCACTATACTTTTTTTTTCTGTGGGGCCACATAAAGTCTTTGGTATATCAGACACCTGTGAACACTGTAATATATATATTATATATATATATATATATATATATATATATATATATATGCTTGAGTTTTGACTGCTGCACAAGATATTCAATTGTCACCAGGTGAGATGGATCCGGTGTATAGAACATGATTCACAGGTACAATGTGTGTAACGATCTTGGTGGTCGCCATATCGAACCACTGTTTTAGTGGATAAATAATATCCTCAATATTAAGTACAGTAGATGAGTTAGGTTACTTTGCATATAGACAATAAATTATTCTTAAAATGGCTCAAAGGAATAAACAGCTCGAATCTACTATACATAAAAAGAAAAGAAAAATATGTGCACAGAAAGTAATAAACTCCAATGAAAAAATCTATCGCTTATATATAAGACATTAGGTAATTATATAGACAAATCTTAATAGGCTACTATTTTTATTAAATAATGAAAAAACAGTATATTTCAATACGAGGTTGTGAAGTGGTTTTTACAGAATCGAGGAAAATGTTTAAAAACCGAGCGATGACGAGATTTTAAATTTACGAGATTCTGTAACACACTTCACAAACGTTCGTTGTACATTATTCTTTGCGCGATGGCGTTTTCAAAATAACAAATAATAGTAAAATAATAACATATTTTTTTGGAAATATTAGCGTTCATTATAAACAATGACTGACGTTAGCAGTCTGGCCAATGTATCTATATATATGCTAAATGCCGAAAATAATTGTTGAGATTACAGCAGGCCTTGATATCAATCTCGCATAAAACGGCCGCAAGTATGAATAATTGAAATCAAAACGATGACATTTAAGAAGCGTGGGAAGTTGGATGTGCTTCTTTAGTGCCAGATAAATCTAAATTAAGGTATGAAAAAACATACATTTCTTTCAGAAAGTGGCTGGAGGAGAAGAATTGTAGTGTAAGTGAAAAAAGTATGGTTGCTTATTTCGTGCTTAGGAGTGAAACATTAATGTCTCCAGCCAGTTTGTCGTCAGAATATTTAATGCTGATGACGATGATAAATTTAAAAGAAGGTATCAATATTACAGATTTTGTTACACTAGTTAGCTTCCTCAAAAATAAGAATATTGGACGTAAAGCTAAAAAGTCTAAAAGTTTTCAGTAGAGTTTTAAGTCAACTTTCAATATTGTTTAAAATAAAGTTCAGTTCATTTAAAATGCTATGATGATTTCTTTCATATAATGTATATTAACACTACATTTAGGATAGCTATATTTTTGTATATACATAATGGGCAGTGGTTTTACTTGCCGCACGTGGGTTGTAATATGTAATATTACAGTATAATTATTTAGGTTGGCAACCCAGAAATGTAGGAAGTTGAACTTTCAATCATGGTCGCCATTGCTGGTAAGTACGACAAAACGCACTATCGCGCAAAAACAAAATTATTAATAGTTAAAAAAATAATATCAGCGAGATGATTCTGTTAATAAAAAAGCTCTTAGACAAAAAAAAAATGGAATTAAAGGAGACGAACAGACACGTGAATGGCTTAAACTGCATAACAATGAGCTTTATGGTACACCAGGTGTAATAAAAACAGCTGAGCCTCGTAGACGTCGATGGAGAGTACATGTGGCGTAAATGGGGAATGAAAGAGGACATTACTTGTAGGAAAACCAGATGGGAAGCGCCTAGTAGATAGGCCAAGAAAGAGATATGAGAATAATATTAAGCATGATTTAAGGGTCGTGAATTATACAGGAAATGATTGATAAATATTTAGCTCAGGATAAGGATGTATGCAGAACTAATATCCGCGCGGCTATGAACCTCCGGGTTCAATATGTTAGTGCGTTAGTTAAGTGAACAGAATGAGTTGAGAGTATTTATCAAGTCGTTTGGGCACTACGTAGTAGTTGATTGGCCTGGGAATCTAATGCTTTTTGAATTGATGCATGTTTCTTGACATCTCGTACGAATAACACTGGCCAACATGATTTTTGTCTCATGAGTACCAATAGTTGTACTTAATGCAGTTTTTTTTATCGTGTTTTCAAATATGTATTCGGAATTTCTGGATCACCCACAGTTTTTTTATTTCAATTTCAATTAATGGATATATATATATATATATATATATAATTGAGAATACTATATATATATATATATATATATATATATATAATTGAGAATACTATATATATAATATATATATATATATATATATATATATATATAATTGAGAATACTATATATATATATATATATATATATAAGAAAAATGTATGTTTGTGTTGGAATACTTGGGTAGCTCAGGTCGTTAGAGCGCTAAACGTACAGAGTTTAGAGACTCGGGTTCAAATTATTTTTTAATGAACTTTTTTCGTCCATTTGTGCTATTGTAAAATAAAACCAAATGAGCTAACTCAGGAGATTTCAGCTATGGAAAAGAGATATCAAGGCAAATGAAATCCTAATATGCTGGCCGATTATTTTGGACCACCAAGAGGGATGCTCCATAGGCGAAATATAGCAAAAAATCGTCATTTCTTACTTTCTAGGTGAGTCCGAATGTTCGAATATTGTGTAGTTATGCATGTAGAAAATATTAAAGTGTTTGAAATTATAAATTCCTGTCTCTTGGAAACCTTGCGTTATGGAGAAAAACCGATATATTTGAATTCAGGAGAAAAAATACTATCAGAACTACATGCTATTCTTTCTGAGACAAAAAAAAAAAAGATTTATTTTTTGTTGCTCAGTGTAATTCATCAATTCGGTTAAAACACCCCTCTTCCGAATACTATCGATTTTACACTTAACTCAATCCCTGTGACTATAGAATTCTTGTTTAAAGGGTTTTAATGGCATTCACGAAGCCTAGTGAGGATAATATTGAGTGGTTTCCTGGTGTGGGAAGTAGCTAAACAGTTCCAAAAACAGAAATTTAAGTTAAGGGATTACGTGACACTAACCATACGGCATCTGTATTGTGTTACGCTTGCAGTGATATCTACCAACAAACTTTTCGGATTAATTGTGTTAATGGATATATTTACAGAACCCATTTATTATTTCAAAGATCTCCAAAAATTATATCTTACATGCCTTCTTGTGTTGTTTCAAATTTTTCCATTATAATTTGTAACAAGTTATAATTGGTATTTCAGGTAGCCTATTCTTCTCTCTTCTATTACCCATTTATGTATTGTTCTTCTTATCCTCTTTCACCTTCTTCTTCGCTATAAAGTAAAGTATACCCACTACAGGCCTCAGGAGGCCCTTGGGGTAGTGGGAGGTTAAGGCGCCCATTTTTTCTGGACAATCGGGACTTGATGTCAGCCGGGTTATCAGCCCTGCGTGACGGCCGCCTTTACCCCAGAACAAGCGTCTGGTACTCATTTCCGTTAGAGGCTGAGTCGACCCCAGGGCCATAGTGCCGCCAGAAGGTTTTGGTCAGTTTAAAAATCCTGACCCCACCGGGATTTGAACCCTCGACCTTCCGGCTTGTAGCGCAGTGCCTTAACCACTACGCTACGGCGTGCCCCCTCGCTTATGTCTATAGGCCCACCAAATAATTAATTATTATTCAATTGACTTCTTTTGCATCCATTTTCCTCCGTAGTTCTTTTGTTTTTATCCTTCCCTTTCTTCGATTTCCTTGCAGATATCCTCAAATTATCCATTTCAACTGTTGTTAATTTTTATATGATCGTTGTTTATCATCCAAGCCTGTATTAAGTATAATAATATACAATGTGATTTTTTTATAATTGGTCTTGGTTCTGTTAGCACGCCGTAGCGTAGTGGTTAAGGCACTGAGCTACAAGCCGGAGGGTCGAGGGTTCAAGTCCCGTTGGGGTCAGGATTTTTAAACTGACCCAAACCCTCTGGCGGCACTATGGCCCTGGGGTCGACTCAGCCTCTAACGGAAATGAGTACCAGAAGCTTGTTCTGGGGGTAAAGGCGGTCGTCACGCAGGGCTGACAACCCGGCTGACATAAAGGACCGATTGTCTAGAAAAAGTGGGAGCCTTAACCTCCTACTACCCCAAGGGCCTCCGGGCCTGTTGTGGGATCACTTTACTTTTTACTCTGAAATCTAGGAACTACGAATACTCACGGCCATCCATCTGTTCAGGTATGTTAAGAGACTCTTGATCCTGTATAGAAGTTGACCCGGCTAGGCTCGAGGAGCCCGTGGACCAACTGTGGGGTCGTCAGACGTGAGCGTCCTGACCTACTACGAAGCTTAGCAATTTCATCGAAATTGTGACTCCAACACCTCTCGGATGTTGGTTTTAGGCCAAGAACTTGAACAGTGGTTGAGCAGTAGATAAGGGAGAAAAATAAGTTGGGACTTGGGTAGTAGGCCTATGGGCTTGTGCCCGAGGTATCCCAAGGGGTGGAGGAGTGTCCAACCTGTATATTCTCGGGAAATGCCAGGATTCGAACCTCGTATCCCAGTCGGGGAGACGAGCGCGCTGATAACTTGTAAACCGAGATGGCAATTCAGTAATAATGGAGTATTAGGAATATCCAATGCTAGACTTTATTGTCTGAACCATCTCGTTATTTAAGACTACTTGTTTTATTTATTAATAGGAAATTAATACAATAAAAGCTCCTTATTCGCGGGGGATATGTTCCGCAAATACGGTGCAAATACAGAAACGTCGAATATGGAATGGTAATTTGTATAGATAGGCCTGTATGGGATATGTTCCAAGAGTCAAAAATAAAAATAGAAATCATCAAAATAAAATGAATTAATGAGTTTTTAGAACAATTTATATTAATTATGTCCACCGCTGTGGTCTCGAGGTAGCGTGCTGCCTTGTCACGCAGCGGACCCGGGTTCGATTCCCGGTCGGGACAGGCTCCTGGGCGAGGTTTTTTCGGGGTTTTTCCTCATCTGTAAGATAAATGTCAGGACGCTTAGGGCCCAACGGTCCCCGAAAATCATCCGGCCATCATCATCATTCTTATCATCATCATCATCATCATCATCATCATCATCATCATCATTTTCCACCTGTATTAAAAGCAATGGGAAGCTACTACTAGTAAAGCTGCAAAGCATAGCATGGAAATGCTATGATTGCAGTGAAAGACCTGCCCTCGGGCAGAATTACTATGGATGGATATTAATTATCACTGTCAAGCTTAGGCAAGGGCTTAAAGAGGTTAGTATTTTTTTCCTGTTGCCGCTTTTAAAAGCTCTTTGAATTCAGATTGATATTCAGCTGTGAATTCAGCGATAGAATTCCTTATTTCGTCTTCAGATTTGTTGATGAATCGTACAGTTGAATCATTAACATTGGAACAGCGTGTTATAGACACAAACGACTCACCAACGCGCAAACGTTTAACAATTTATGTTTTTACGTTAACCGGCACACTACTTTTTTCCACTTCGGAACTAATTTTGCTCCCTTTTACTATACAAATTGGCAACAAAGTAGAAGACACACGTGTTATTTAATCAAAATTATTGCAATGAATGACAAGTTGAAACAATAAACCACCGATCTATGGCGAGGGAGGCATTTATAACGGACATACCGACACGTGAAATACGACGGCGGTGGCTATTTAACAACGGACTTTAGGCTTAGTGGCAATAAGATTTGTTTTACTTTGATATTAATTTGTCTATTTGGTATGAATCACTCTTTGTAAAAGTCGCCTTGGCACGTTCCTGCAGTAAAACAAATTGCCGACGCGTTAAGAAAGGATACTAATCCTTCTAATATACCGACTGGATCCGCGAATGAATACATTTTTAGCCGCGAATACGGGATCTATGTCGCAATTTTTCAATCCGCGAATAATGAAAACGCTAATAGGGGAACCGTGAATAAGTAGCTTTAACTGTATAATGAGAATGTATGACTCTTAAGTTTCAAATAGAGCCATTACGCCACTTTAATAACATAAGTGAGAAAAGCTCTCACTTTCATTGGCATGAGTATGACTACTCTAGTTTCTGCCAGTGCACGCTAAGTTTCAGAAATCATAGTACCGTAACTATCGTCAAACTCGTCGCTTTCCATTCAGTTACTACTGAAAAGCTTCAAGCGCTGGAGAAATTAACTGTCCTTGCTTGAACCAATAAAATCTAAACAAGTTTAATATCAAGACGTTAATGCTTCATTAAACTTGACAATGGAAGTAATTGGAGTTGGAGGAGATTGCCGAGTGATATTTTAGAAAATATGTGCTTTAGAAAAAAAAAAGAGAGATAGAATCGCCTAATTGACAGACAATATGTAATTCAGAATTCAATGACAAAGTAAACATCCAAATGATTTTTCTTGTTCCACTAAAATGTTTGTTACCGTGGCATAGTAGGCTGAGTCCCTACTTTCCACTTCGCAACCTGGCTCCAATTTTCGACGGGATATACATATGTTCTGCTCAAGAGCAGGTCTTTCACTGCAAACTCAGCATTCTCCACTCTTTCCTTTACTCAGTTTTCCTTTTTGTATCCGCAAACAAACCATTTATTTTAACACTGTCTATCGTCTGATGTCTTTTTCTGCCTCTAGCTTTCTTTCCGTTAACCATTCCTTCTAGAGCATCCCTCATCAGACAGTTTATTCTTAGCCAGGTGGCCAATCCAATTTCTATTCCTCTTCTTTATGAGTTCATTGATCTTCCTTCGCCCACTCTGTTTAGCACATCTTTATTTTTTAATTTGTCTGTCCATTTTATACGCTCCATCCTTCTCCATATTCACATCTCAAAAGCTGCCAGTCGCTTTTTCTCATTCCGTCGTAATGTCAAGTCCCTGCACCATACAATGCTACACTCCACACAAAACACTTCACTAGTCTCTTCCGTAATTCTTTTGCAAAGGTCCGCAGAAAATGCTTCTCTTCTTGTTAAAAGCTTATTTTCTCATTGCTATCCTCTGCTTTACTTCTTGACCGCAGTTCATGTTGCTACTGAAAGTACAACCCAAGTATTTGAAGCACTCCACTTGCTCATTGACCTCATATTTAATCATCATGTTTATCTTCCTTGGTTTCCTTCCTACAGCATGTTTTTCAGTGTCGTTGCATCTTCTGCTAGTAAAGCCATATCATCAGTAAATCTTATGCACTTTATTCTTCTTCCTCCCATGTTTACGCCTCCCGAATTCCTGAAGCAGTTCTTCATTAGGTCTTCCAGGTAGATGTTGAAAAGGGTAGGTGATAGAAGACATCCTTGCCGTACCCCCCTCCAACATCTCTTCCCTCTGACATTTCTTCCCCTATCTTCACTTTTATTCGCTGTTTCATATAAAGATTACTTATGAGCCTCCTCTCCTTCCAGTTCACGCCAATTTTCTTCAAGATCCTCATGAGTTTATTCCAAATCACTGTGTCAAAGGCCTTTTCCAGGCCAACAAATACCGCATAAACTTATTTATATTTTTCTATATATCTTTCTCCTATTGTTCGAATCAATCCAATTGCATATCTCGTACCCTTTCCCTTCCTGAAGCCAAAGTGTTCTTCTTCCAATTCGCTTTCCATCGTAGAAAGTAAACATCGATTCAGTATTCGGAGGAGACTCTTTGCAGAGTGTGATATCAAGCTGATAGTCCTGAACTCCTTACATTTCTTCGTATTATTTTTTCTTCGGTATTGGTATTAACACTGTCTTAGTCAATTATTCGGGTCATTCACATAGATGATTTTAATTATCTCTCTCCAGTTTGGGTGTGTGTCTAATTTATCTCTGCTAGTCGTCTCCAGAACCATATTTCTGCTGCATTCAGTCTCTTTATACAAATGTTTGTAAGGACCAAATTTTTATAGGGATATAACATGTACAAGTGAAAAAAAAGTTGGTGAAAATGGATGGTTTCTGCGTTCTTTGAGTTTACAAGTTTGCGTACTAATGCAGAAACCAGTATTTTCAGACTCATATTGTTATATCTCCCCATCTCCACAAATAAGGAAATCACGCCGGAATTTTTATTATTTTATTTGGTATATTGTTATGGACAACATACGTATGACCATGAACCTCCTGGGTTCAACATGCCAAAAAGTGAGTTAATAAGTGGGTGAGTTATACTGAATTACTTATTAATACAAAATAACTTTTATCAAAACGATTATAATAATATTTATTATGTTTGTTATAGCAATAAATATAAATCGAACGTAAAATAAAATAGAATAGTATTAAAAAATATGACAGTTCCAATTTATCAATTGACTCAATGACCAGGGATTTGAACACAGCTCAAATTAACTTTATTCTAAAATCCACAATACAAACTAACAAGGCCAATTTTTGTACTTACAGGTATAAAAGGTGGAGACAATGAAAGCTTCGAATCATACGCTATACGGAACTGAAACATGGTGGAAAATGATTACTGTTGGTCTCATGACGATGGCTATTGCAAGTTTGTTTATGTATATCTGGACACGAAAGCGTCTTTGGCAGCTTGCAGCAAAGCTCCCGGGACCAACACCATTACCAGTTCTCGGTAACCTTCTGGCATTTGCTGGATGTGATTTGATACAGTTCTTCCAAATAATTATGAAGCTTGTAGATAAATATGGATCTATTGTGAAACTGTGGCTGGGGCAGGATTTGTTTGTTTTGACCTCTGATCCAGTCGCTCTTGAGAGAATACTTGGTAATAAAAGCTTCATTAAACGTACTGGATATGTTACAAAATTGGGAAAACCATTTTTTCGGAATGGTTTGTTGATGTCCGATGGAGAAACTTGGAGACTTCACCGGAAAATTATATCCTCTACATTTCATAATAACGTATTAGATCAATTTGTGTCGAACTTTTCGAAAAACAGTGCCATTCTAGTGAATAAACTGAGAAATTACTCAAATGGTACCACTTTTGATGTGTATCCGTTGATCAGTTTGAGTACCTTGGATGTGATTTGTGAAACGGCTATGGGAACGCAAGTGAATGCTCAATTAGACGATGATGGTGAATATGTGAAAAATGTGTTAAAATCTGTTCAATTGCTCGGGGAACGATTTATGCGACCTTGGCTAAGTACTGATTGGTTATTTAATTTGACAGAGTTGGGGAAGGTACAAGCGGCTACGCTGAAATATTTACATGGGCATGCACAGCAAGTAGTGGCAGAGAAGTTAGAGAAATTCAAATCTGGTGGTAAGCAGAAAACTCAATTAGAGGATATTCAGTCTTTGAGAAAGAAGAAGTTATCTCTTTTGGATCTTTTGATAGAAGATGAACAATTGAGTCCTGAAGAAATACACGACGAAGTCGTGACGATAGTAGCAGCGGGATCAGAGACTACAGCAACGACATGTTCCTATGTTCTTGCTTTGTTGGGAGTTCATCAGGACATTCAAGATAAAGTGTTAGAGGAACAAAATATTATATTCGCTAATGATTTTTATAGATGTGTTACTTACGAAGATCTTCCAAATATGCCTTACTTGGAACAGGTAAGTATTCCACCTACATTTTTTCTAATTAGTATAAGTATCGTCGTAAAAATATAAGGCTCAAGATATATACAATGGAATATTTTACACTGAAAATCCATGGCTTTGAATTACATTCATAAAGTTTTATTTTATGTTTGACAGAATTTGAATTGAAATATATTTGCACACTAAGGGCCATATTTATAATAACTTTGATTCAACTGTATTATTTGCAGTTTGTTTGTTTTAGGCGTTGAACTCATTTATTTCGCCTACAGGACATGGGCAATTTTGTATTTCACATCCGTATATTGTATTAGTAGTAACAGTAGCAATTTAATTAGTTTTTTAAGCCATGACTCATTATATAATGATGATAGAACATGCTGACACAGATGACCTGGTCAGTCCTGTTTCTGCCACACGGTATTCTCAATATGCTCTATAACTCATATTTACAAATAGATTCGTAGTGATTTTCACAACATAGTTTCATTATAATGCAAGTTATTTTCGTGCTTTTGACCAAAATTTTACACATATAAACCATCTTAAGGCGAGACGGTAGGCCCTATCATACCAATCTTAAAACATGGGAATTTGAGACCCATTATCTCAGGAACTTCTAGATCGATTGTAATGGAATTTTTACAGCGTATTAAATGAGGCTCCTAAAGACCACTGAACCTCAGTCAAACTTGTATATAAATATTTATGCCCAATATAATTTTTTTGCCACTAGTCTCTTTTTTTTATTTAAAAAAATATTTCTAAAAATCATAAGTGAGGATCTGTACAAGAGATTATCATGATTGTGGTTCCACAGATTCAGTATAACTACGTAGATATACCTCCTGTAAAAATTGAATGTAAATATCTCTAATAATGATAATGGGGCAAATGTTCGAAAATTTTCACTTTCAAGAAAACAAGGTTTAAAGTATAATGATATTACAGAATGACAACTGTCAATTGTTTAAAAAATTAACGCACTTATAATTGGCGTTCAGTAAAAATCATATTCAGAAATGTTAAAAAAAGAACAGACTACCGGTATTTAATTATGAAAAAATAAAACATTTTTTTTTTTCAAATTTTTGCCCTATCGTCTTACCTTAATGTCTAAAATTTGAGAACCACACTCATTCTTCTGTCTTAAAAATTTCAAATTACAATATATTAATTGAGAATTATCAATTATGGTTACTCATGTAATATGTAAACTGATTAAGAATTATTATGGCTTGATGGATCAAGTTTTGATAAGGTCTATCCGTGTCTGCAAGCTTTTAGATTCATTGCTGCAATGAGGACGGGATTAAACCAATTTAAACTCTCTGCTTGATATTTAGACTACCCATACTTACAGAGCATGTTTCAGTTACCTGATGTTTTGTCATCATTGAACTGTTCTTGTAGTGTAAGCAAGAAATATCTCGTTAACGCGGGTAAAACTGGTGATTAGAAACTGTCCCGATCATATCATTAAATCGTTAACATATATTTTCTTATCAAAACATTTTCTGTCAAGTTCACTTTGCAACTCTTAAGAATAAAATAAAATCAACGTGCATATTATAAAAATAAGCAAGTCCCTTGTACAGTACCCAATAATGTGTAATAGGAATGGCAATCACTCTGTATTAATACTATAATACCCTAATTACATGTGATGTAACTTATCTTAATAACAGTATGTCATTCATTAACGTAGGACTAAAGTGAAATATCGATTATCAACCAGCCATATCCGATATCAATTAATATTGTAAGAGTAACAGTCCGCAAACTTTTAAAACAGGAATCCAAATTCAAAATCACACTAACTTCGAACCAATAACACCGCAAGATAAATATCACAAACTCCACAATCAGCAACGAATGTTTAAGATAAAATCAATTTTGTTCATGATAATTTTAATATTCCAATAAATTGAATTTATCTCATGTGTTTATTGTTTATGTCAAGATTAAAAAAATCTACAAACCAAAGTCCTGAAGAAAGGAACAATAATAATGTTTACTCTATCTGAACTAAAGGCAGATATTCGATTATGGTCAAACAAAGAGAAAGTTGTAAGCTTCTTGCCTATAATAATACTCAAGTGCTATTATGAAAATTACTAAAAATGTAAATAAACTCAGGGATGAGATGAGATGAAGCCCCCTATCTTTATAGAGGTCTGTGAACGACAAGGATGCCGGCCGACAACGTCTGGCGCGCCATCACACGGGCAGATGAACGAAACGGAACGAATAGTTGAGATGAATATGGAGAAATGGTGGAATTAAATTGTGGCAAGGGAAAACGGGAGAAAACCCCGAGAAAAACCTGCCCAAGCTCCGTTTCGTCCACCATGAAGGCCACATGGAGTAACCGAGACTCGATCTCGGGACCCTAGGGGTGAGAGGCGAGCGTCTTAACCGCTTGCGCCACGGAGCCGCCAAAATTATTAAAATCATTTATATTAAAAAAAATAACGTTTCGTAATTACAACCATTGTAGAGTCGTTACATAATACAATTTTAAATACATGTGTTTATGAATTTATTTTTAATTTATATTATATTTATGACACAAGAGCACACTTTTTAAATAAAATAATTGCATTATTTTCTATGTTTGCAGGTTATAAAAGAGGCAATGCGCCTGTTTCCCCCGATACCATACCTCTTCAGAATGATTGAGAAGGAAACAGATTTAGGGAATGGGTATGTGCTACCAGCTGGATGCTACTCTATGGTCATCAGCTATGCTACACATCGTAACCATAAATACTTCCCCGATCCTGACCGCTTTGACCCAGATCGCTTTACGCCGGAGAACTGTTTGGGAAGACATCCATATGCTTACATTCCCTTTGGAGCAGGCCGTCGCATGTGTGTCGCTTACAAATTTGGTATAATGGAGGCAAAAACCTTGCTATCTACCGTTTTGAGACATTATCGCGTTGTGGATTTAGTCGGCGGTGTGAGTTCTCTCGTCAATAGTCTGGAATCTGGAGTTGTCCTGAAGCCTGCCAGTGGTTTTAACATTCAGATGTCTCCACGTTTGATGTCATAAATTGTTATTATTACATGTTACAACTAACTAACTAACCAACTAACTAACCAACTAACTAACCAACTAACTAACCAACTAACTAGCCAACTAACTAACCAACTAACTAACCAACTAACTAACCAACTAACTAACCAACTAACTAACCAACTAACTAACCAACTAACTAACCAACTAACTAACCAACTAACTAACCAACTAACTAACCAACTAACTAACCTACAACTAACCAACTAACTAACTAACTAACAACTAACTAACCAACTAACTAACCAACTAACTAACCAACTAACTAACCAACTAACTAACCAACTAACTAACCAACTAACTAACCAACTAACTAACCAACTAACTAACCAACTAACTAACCAACTAACTAACCAACTAACTAACCAACTAACTAACCAACTAACTAACCAACTAACTAACTAACTAACTAACTAACTAACTAACTAACTAACTAACTAACTAACCAACTAACTAACTAACCAACTAACTAGCCAACTAACTAACCAACTAACTAACCAACTAACTAACCAACTAACTAACCAACTAACTAACCAACTAACTAACCAACTAACTAACCAACTAACTAACTAACTAACTCACTCACTGGCACTATCACACCCGTATATTCATGGCCGCGCGGACGTAATCTCTCCACACATCCCTGTCCTGAGCTAAAGTTTTCCAATAATTCCCTCAAATCATGGTTAATGTTATTCTCTCACTTCATTCTCGGTCTACCAACTGGACGTTTTCCCTCTGGTCTTCCTATAATAAGCTTCCATGCCCCTCTTTCATTCCCCGTTCGTGCCAGAAGTCCTGCCTATTGCAGTCCACGAGATTTAACTGTTCTTATTATATCTGGTTTCCTACAAAGGTCATGTAGCTCACTGTTTAGTAGTTTTCTCCATTCACGTGTCTGTTCGTCTCTCTTTGGTCCAAAATTTGTCCTAAGAAAATGCTCATAATCTTTTCTCCTCCCTTAAAGTAAGAGTCCATGTTTTGCATCCATATAATATAACTGGGAAAATGATAGTTGATAGATGACTAAACTGGAACGATCACATAGATAGAATGGAGAACAGTAGATTACTGAAGGAAGTACCTGACTGGACACCTCAGCAGAAAAGCCCTTTAGGACGATCACAACTACGATGGAAGAACGTTACTATACCCCGGACCTGTAGTGAATGAACACGCAACAAGCTGCCAGCTTTCATGCGTAGAGGAAGAAGAAGAAGGACAAGAAGAAGAAGAAGACAATGATAGTTTCATATATTTTCAGTTTAACGTTTTTGAGAAAAGATATGAGAAGTGTCCCTGCAAATTAACAGTTATGCTTTGTAAAATCCAGGTAGTATGTATTTATGACTGAACGGAGTCGTGCTTTCCTTACATATTTTTCGATTCATCCACTGTTTTAACTATGTATACACATTGTACTGTGAGCCTTCATGCAAGACAGGTAGGTAGTATTTTAATTAACGTTCACTAAAATTAGCGTCAAAACTGGGCCTGAAAGGGCCAAGACATTTTGTTTATAGTCCTCTTTCTCAGGCTTGAGAATCTGTTTTTAGGTGCAGTAAATCTAAGACACACGATTATTTGCAAGAAACGTAGATTTATATGTACAGGGAGAAGAGAAATTCACTGAAAACACATCACCATATTAATCTCTGTAGAAAAGTTATGCGATTCTTTTATCTACGAAGAAATTCTATAATCGATATTTTTTAAGTTGGAGGCATGAATATTGATATAATTTTATAACACTGTGCAATTGAACGTGACTATAGTACTATTAATTATGGACTTTTTAGTTAAGTAGTTGAATAGGAAGGAGTTCGCTTATGATATTAAGATCGCAAGTTCGATTCCATTTAACAGATATACATACGTGTTCATATTTTAAATTACCGATAAAATAATGAGAAATGAAGTTACAGGGGTTTATCTAGCTTCACTCTAAATAAAAAAATGCACTTATTAAGAGTGATTATAATGATTACGAATAAAATGAAGTAATTTACATATTTTTTTATTATGGCGGCTCCGTGGCGCAAGAGGTTAGACGCTCGCCTCTCACCATTAGAGCCCCGAGATTAAGTCTCGATCACTTAATGTGGGTTTCGTGGTGGACTAAACGTGGCTTGGGTGGGGTTATCTCCAGTTTTCCCCTGCTACAATTTCATTCCACTACTCCATTCTCATCTCATCCATTTCGTTTAATTTCATTCATCTGTCCTCGTGATGATGCATCAGGTGCCGGAACCCTTGTCATTCACAGACCTCTATATAGGGGCTTCATCTCATCTCATCCCTCGACCCGACCCTGAGTTGAGGATATAATAATAATTTTGTTATAAGTTACAATAATGCATATGAGTATGAAGGAAGTGTTTAAAAAGAAAATAACATCAAATCACTGGTTTCGAGTTTCTCAGATTCAAACCCGGGAGGGTAGGTGATTTTTTAGGACGTAAAAATCGTGACTATCGGAATGCTTCCTTCGGAAGGGAAATAATGCTGAGAGCCCCGTATTGTAGATTTTCTAGACATAAGTAATTTTAAACGTGAAATAAGAGTCCTTTCAGCAAAATTTATCGGCCCTTTGGGTTTTTTTATTATTTAGGAATATTCCACAATACAATGTTTCTCCTTCAACCCAAAGTGATTTGTCGCTAGATATTCCTGTCTAAAGCATCTTCTTCCCTCAAATCTCTAGCTCCCATACCTCTCTTCACTCAGGATTGGGTCGAGGGATAGATGAGTGAAGCCCCTATATAGAGGTCTGTGAATGACAAGGGTTCCGGCCGACCACACCTGACGCACCATCACGAGAGCAGATGAATCAAATGAAACGAAATGGATGAAATTAGAATGGCGTGGTGGAATGAAATTGTGACAGGGGAAAACGGGAGATAACCCCGCCCAAGCTACGTTTCCACCATGAAACCCACATTGAGTGGCCGAGACTCGATCTCAGGACTCCAGCGGTGAGAGGCGAGCGTCTAATCGCTTGCACCAGGGAGCCGCCATAATGAAAATATATTTTATGTAAATTACTTAACTTCATTCGTAATCTTTATAAATAATCTTAACAAGTGCATTTTTGTTTTATTTTTAACGAAGCTAGATAAACCCCTCGTAACTTTATTTCTCATGATTTCACACTTGTTCTCTAGGCCTGCCTCTTCCACTTCTTCCATTAGTTTTCAAATTAAGGATCTTCTTTGGTCTTCTCTCTTCTTCCAATCTTATGAGGTGCCCATACTTTCAAAAGTGTTTCTTCTATTTTCCTAATATGAATTTTTCAACTTGCATAATTTATTTACGAAGCTAATAATCTGAAATATGAAAGAGCATAGTTAAATAAAATATGAATTGCAACTACGATGGTATATTATGACATATTGAAATTATAGAAAAATAAGGTAAAATTATTGCATTAATGTAAAGTAACTACTCTAATCATTAATGTATATTTTTTTATAAAAGTTTATTTAATGACCATGATTTTTAGCACTAATAAAAGTTAACTTACAATATTTTATACATCCTTCATTTATAGTACTTCACGATTCAATTTATTATTAAATTCTCAATTATGAGAAGAGTCTAAATGTATCATTGGTTTATTGTGAGTAATTCAAGGTCAATACAGTATAAATATTCAATGACCTGATCAGAATACAAAAAAGCAGAATAAGTCTTTCTCCCGATCAAAATAGGTCAAACAAGAGATTCTAAAAATTTTTTACTGAATCAGGACTGTGATTAGGTGACATAAAATACACAGCAATAAATAACTGGCAAATATCAAGAAACGGCCTATGAATGAGATACTCTTAATTTTTTTAATATACAAATTAAATTATATTTTATAAAAATTATCATATGTAATGCCACGTGTGATTTCCAATTTATCTAGAGGATTTGGAAATCAAGAGTGGCATTTGTTAGGACTATTTAACGAATAAAATTAAGCTGATTACTGAAAAGTCATTATTTAAATATAGTTACCGGTATTTTAAATTATTTATATATTTAATGTAAACGACGGTTTGAAAACAAATCAGAAATGTGAGGTTATATATATATATTCACTGCAACTTGATCATATTATTTATTACCAAATAAGATCGCAATATTATAAGATTGCACCCTAGTGGAGAAATAATTAAACACATCAAACTGTAGATTATAATTAGCATTATAGGTAATTAATTATTTTTTTAGCAAACAACTCAGTAAAATTAAGGAATCTGTCATTATTTGCTATATTAAGTGTATTTGTTTTAATAGCCAATATATATAATTGTAAAATATCAACAAATAAGTCAAAAGTAATGGCATTTATTGGTAAATATGGAATTAGATAAAAAATTGTACTGGATAACAAAATAATAGAACAAGTATCACATTTCCAATATTTAGGATGTGATATAACTTATAGAGAAAATAAAGATATAGAAAATAAAGTAAATAAATCTCAGGCTATTTGTGGAACCAAAAAAAGAACCTTAGGTCGGAAAACAAGGAAAGATACGAAACTTAAATTATATAAAACAATGGCTGTTCCTTTGTTGTTGTATGGACGTGAAAATTGGATAATGAAATCAAGGGATAAAAGCAGGATAGACTGCGGAAATGCTGTTTTACGTAATGTGAAAGGATGCACAAGAGCGGATAGAATAAGGAATAAACTATACGAGAAGAATTAAATATATATAATATTGAAGATAAAATCAGCGAAAATAATAAGAAATGGACAGCACACTTAATGAGAATGAACAACGAAAGAATACCAAAAAGAACCTTCCTGTATAATCCCAGAGGAACAAGAAATGTTGGCCGACCACGCAGAAGATGGACTCCACTTTTAACTTCGCCGGAACAGGCTGCATAGCCTAAACCTTGTAGTAGAAGAAGGAGAAGAAGAAGTCAAGATGGGTACAACATGTTCATCCAATGGAAGATCACAGAATACCCAAACAAATGTTAAGATATCAACCTGCAGGAAGAAGAAGACCAGGAAGTCCACTCAAAAGATTTTTGGATGGTGTTTCTCTTGAGGCCGAAACAGGTCAACAAATGGCCTAAATTCGTGAATGTACTGTGATGATGATAGGATCGCAATATTATAAGATTGCACCCTAGTGGAGAAATAATTAAACAAATCAAACTGTAGATTATAATCAGCATTATAGGTAATTCATTATTTTTTTAGCAAACAATCAGTAAAATTAAGGAATCTGTCATTATTTGCTATATTAAGTGTATTTGTTATAGAAAAATAATGCTCTGACCTGTTCAGAATATTTAAGTTTCCTGACATTTGTCTTTCAGTTGAGGAAACCCCTAAAAAAACTCACCTAGGAAACTTATCCCGACTGTGAATCGGACCCGGGCCCGCTGCGTGACAAGACTAGTCAAGTTTGACAGCCCGATTTCGGCCAGTCAAATTACTCTACTAGCAGTCAAAATTGTTTCGGCAGCAGCCATATTGATTTCAAAGAATGTGACTAGTAACAGGTGACATCGTATTTCAAAGACTGTTCAGAGCAGCTAGAAATGTTTTACAAAATATTTTTCACAACTTTTTATCTTCTTCTCTCTTCTTCTTCGGCTTTCCCCCATTTATAGGTTTGCCGTCTTCAGTTTCCATTTATCTCTATCATTCCAATCTCCCTCTTCCAAATTCCTATCATCCATTATAGTTCTGACGTAGATTTTCTATTTCCATCTTGGCCTGCCACGTTTATTTCTTCCAGGGGGTGATCATTGGTATATATTTTTTTGCAACCTTTCATTTTCCATTCTTTGTACATGGCCATACCATTTAAGCGTTTGATTTTCAATCCTCTTAACACCCGATGTGGTGACATTCATTTCTCTCCAAAGGAATTCATTTCTTATTTTATCCTGTCTTGTTTTTTGGAGGCTTCTTCTAAAATAATCAAATTCAACTGTTCTAATTATATTTTTTTGTACTTCCGTCAAAGACCAAGTTTCACTTCCATATGACAAAATATTCTGTATTACGCTCTCATAAATTTTCATTTTAGTTTCCTTTGTGATATTTTTGTTCCAAATTATTCCATGTAATGTTTTAGTTGCATTTTTTGCCATTGCAATTTTAGTCTGTACATCTCCCTCACAGGTACCAAAACTTGTAATTATTGACCCAAGATATTTAATTTTTTTTTCCCCCTGTTTCGGGTATGAGGTCATCCACATCCATTCCCAAACACATATATTCTGTTTTCTGTAAATTTATATTCAGTCCCCATTTTTTATATTCTTCTATTCGTTTATGTATCATATATTTCATATAATCTTCATCCCCTGCAAAAATTATTTGATTATCTGCAAACAACAATGAATGCAGTACTTTTCCTCCTATAGGAATACCCATTTCAGAACATATTTTATACCATAAGTAAAGAGCCTGGTCTAAATAAATGTTAACTCCCAAACGGTCCCCGAACTCCATCTGGCCATCATTACCATCATTATCACATTCGCCTCATTAGATTAGGCTTAGTTTAAGGCCCCTCCCGGCGCATTATTACCTCTCGTAACATTGGGGATGCGTAACCCCACCTTCCAGGCGCCTCAACCTCAGAAGTGGATTACAAGTACATCATGCCAGGATGGATTTATATCCACAATCCATCCATTCATAGTAATTCTGCCCGAGGGCAGGCCTTTCACTGCAATCATAGCATTTTCATGCTATGCTTTGCAGCTTTACTAGGAAATTATAGGCGCGATAGCTTCCCGTTGCTTTCCACATTGGTAAAGGATGATGATGATAATGATAAGGATGATGGCCGGATGGTTTTCGGGAACCATTGGGCCTTAAAGCTTCTTGACATTTGTCTTACAGGTGAGGAAAAACCCCGAAAAATATCTCACCCAGGAGATTGTCACGACCGGGAATCTAGCCCGGGCCCGCTGCGTGTGACAAGGCAGCACGCTACTTCGAGACCACAGCGGCGGATATATATATATATATATATATATATATATATATATTTATATGTTGAAAGGAAAATTTTGCTATTTAGAGGTTTAAAATGAGTTTGACTGTAGTTATTTGGCTTGACTAAAAGTTGGTGAAACCGGCCATTAACGGGTTATTGATGTACTTACCAGAATACCGGAACATAAGTAATGTTTCTCTTGGCATCATTTAATATCCGTAAAATGCAATGAACTGCATTTTGAAATATATGTATGTTAATTTTAATGATGAATTGAAACGTTATGATCCGTGAATTAATTTTCTTATTGTATGCAAAATAGAGTATTCCAACTATCCAAATTAACATAGCATATGCGGATTTTCGCTCTAGGTTAAAAGAGAAGTGAACTAATAAAATATTAATAATCAGTAGTTAACTTTTGTTTGTGAAACAATTGAATATCAAGATGGTGCATTATTTGAATCTTTGTCTTCTAATCTTTCCACTTGCTATTCTGGTTAAACTTATAGTAATGTTAAAAAACCAATTTCGACAATTGAATAAGGTTAAAAATATACCTGGTCCTCTGGCATTACCTTTCATAGGTACACTTTACCAGTTACTTGGTGCCGACCTTTCTCAGTGTTTCAAAAAAATCATACTCAACACGAAACGATATGGGAAAATAATAAGACTGGTATTTGGAAATCAACTGCTTATAGTGATATCAGATCCAGACACGATAGAGAGAACAATAGGGAACAAAACTCTTATAGACAGAGCAGAAATTGCTAAAATAAACGTTAAAACTGTTTTTGGTGATGGAATATTACTAAATTCAGGAGAAACTTGGAAGACTCATCGAAAGTTATTATCAGGATTATTCCATAACAATTCTACGGAAAATTTTCTGGTGAGTTTCTCTAAATATTCTGCTGTTTTGGCTGATAATCTTGCTAAAGTATCAAAAGAAACAATATTTGATACGTATTCATATGTACTGCCATGCACAATCGATATAATAATTGAAACTCTTATGGGGGCTAAAAGTAACTTACAGACGCCAGTGAATACAGACTTGTCGAAACAATACAATAAAGTACTACATTATATTGCGCATAGAGCAAAACGTCCATGGTTATATGTAGATTTTATTTTCAAAAGAACCAAAATGGGTAAAACTTTAGAAAATATTCTCATTTACGTGTATGATTTTACACAAGGAATTATAAATGAACGAAAGGTGGAATATAATAAGATTATTTCCAAAGAGGAAAATAATCAGACCAAATACCTATTCGACGTGTTGTTTGAGAGTGGTGAAGTTACAGACAGAGAAATTCTAGTTGAAAGTTTCAACATGATGACTGCAGGATCCGAAACGACGGCCACTGTATTTTCGTTTGCATTAGTAGCACTTGGAGAGTATCAAGAAATACAAGATAAAGTAATGGAAGAACAGTGGAGCATTTTCAACAATGGTATTAACCAACCTGTCACCTATGAGGATCTTCAGAATATGGTGTATTTAGAACAGGTACTGTATATTTAATATATGTTTACATGAAGTTACCTAGTTACTGTTTGTTTTTTATATAACAGTTTCACTATTGACAGAGAAATTAAATTAAGAAACAGGTTAAAGTTTCAGATTCTTATTTTTTATTTACAGAAGTGATTGTTGTGGTATTTATTTTAATTTTCTTGACACAACGTTAAAAAAATATAGGCTATATTTTTATTTTTTCTACAACTGCTGCAACGTTAAAAATATGTTTTTTTTTTAATTCTTCTACTTCATGGAATTAGGCCTTTTGACCTGTTTTCGCATCAAGTGGGATTTAATTAATCTTCCCATCTAGTAAATGGGCGTCCAACACTTCAATGTCCTGTTGATTGTACTTTAATAACAGCTGGGGGATTTTAACATGTTCATACCAGTTGCTCCTCATATTGTCAATTCTATTTATTAAATAACATTTTTTTCTATTATCTTGATTTATTTTTCTGTCCAAAATTGTCACACCTGCTACTGAACGTAAGAACTTAATTTCTGCTGTTTTTATTTTATTTTGCAGTGAAAGACCTGTCCTCGGACAGAATTACTGTGGATGGATAGATCTAATAACATACGACATAAAATACTATATTAAAGTATTAATAGTCCGTCCGAATTTCGGAAGAGATGATCTTAGGTCTATTAGTGAAGACAGAACAGGCAATCAATGCCTAAGCCAGGAAGTGAACAAGAAGAAGAAGAAGAAGAAGACGAAGAAGAAGACGAAGAAGAAGACGAAGAAGAAGGTCTATTAATATCCATCCATTGTAATTCTGCTCGAGGGCTGGTCTTTCACTGCAATCATAGCATTTTCATGTTATGCTTTGCAGTTTTACTAGGGAATTATAGTCATGGTAGCTTCCCGTTGCTTTCCACACCGGTGAAGGATGATGATAATGACTATTTAACTCATGCCCAAAATGGGACTCAATGGCCAATCACGTTTCAATGATTTCTGTTTTACAACCAATCAGAGTCGTGTTTCACGAAATATTCATCATCATCATCATCATCGTCCTTTCAAGTATTAGGCCCAGTGGCCCGTTACGGTCTCCCGCCATCTCCGATAAGGTCGACCCACAGATCTTCTGCCTCGAGGTATGTAGTGAAGAAATATTTATCAGTGTTATAATTGCCATATTAAGAGAAAGCTCCTCCTTTTTAATATTCTGAACAGGTCTGACCATTATTTTGTAGTGACTGAGCCCACGAGAAATACGGTTACCAGATTGTATATATAGTGCATGAATGTCAACACATGCCGCATGCGGGAGTTAATATAAAAACATTTGTAGCAATTGATTATACCACCAAAAAAAGAAACCACTGTTTGCACTTTCTTAAATGTATTTTTTCCCAGGTAACAATCCAGAAAAATATAATTGTCATATTTGCATCATACATCAGAAATGAATTAATATACAGTTTGATGTGTTTCATTTTTTCTCCACTACAGATCATTCTTACAATATTGCGTTCCCTTGGCAATAAATAGTATGATCCGGTTGCAGTGATAAACAAAAGAAGCAGATGAAGCGTACCTATCGCTTCTCATTTGTTTTCAAACATCGCCGTTTACATTAAATATATAAATATTTTAAAATAACTATAGTTAAATAATGATTTGTGAGTAAACAGATTAATTTTATTCGTTAAATAGTCCTAACAAATGTCACTCTTGATTTACAAATTCTCTAGATAAATTCACGACTCACTTCGTGAGTCGTGAATTTATCGATAATTTGGAAATCACTCATGGCATTACTTATGATAAGAATGATAAGAATGCTAATGACGGCCTGATGATTTCGGGGACCGTTGGGCCCTAAGCGTCCTGATATTTATCTTACAGGTGAGCAAAATCCGGAAAAAAAACCTCACCCAGGAAGCTTGTCCGGACCGGGGATCGAACCCGGGTCCGTTGCTTGACAAGGCAGCACGCTACCTCGAGACCACAGCGGTGGAAAACTATTAATATGTAAGCCTATAATTACATTGGGCGCGTGCAAGTACCTTGAAACGAAGAAGGTAAATTAAAAAAAAATAAAGAAAAATATGCAATTAAATTAAATGTATGACAATTTTTAAAATCAAAATAACCGGATAATAACATGTCTGGGTATTTAACTATTAACTCAGTTTATTGATTTACATTAAAATTACTACTAGGATCAAAAGCTACAATTGTGTTATATTTAAGTCCTGCCAAGCATATAATTCCAAAACTTTTAGTATTAGGCTTATATTTAGGCGAATACAAATGTATTTGTATCAATAAATAAGTCAAAAGTAATGGCATTTATTGGTAAATATGGAATTAGATCAAAAATTGTACTGGATAACAAAATAATAGAACAAGTATCACATTTCCAATATTTAGGATGTGATATAACTTATAGAGAAAATAAAGATATAGAAAATAAAGTAAATAAATATCAGGCTATTTGTGGAACCAAAAAAAGAACCTTAGGTCGGAAAACAAGGAAAGATACGAAACTTAAATTATATAAAACAATGGCTGTTCCTTTGTTGTTGTATGGACGTGAAAATTGGATAATGAAATCAAGGGATAAAAGCAGGATAGACTGCGGAAATGCTGTTTTTACGTAATGTGAAAGGATGTACAAGAGCGGATAGAATAAGGAATTAAACTATACGAGAAGAATTAAATATATATAAAATTGAAGATAAAATCAGCGAAAATAATAAGAAATGGACAGAACACTTAATGAGAATGAACAACGAAAGAACACCAAAAAGAACCTTCCTGTATAATCCCAGAGGAACAAGAAATGTTGGCCGACCACGCAGAAGATGGACTCCACTTTTAACTTCGCCGGAACAGGCTGCATAGCCTAAACCTTGTAGTAGTAGAAGAAGAAGAAGACAAATGTATTTTTATTATGAGTTTTGATAAGATACTTAAAGAGGAATACGAAAAATGGGGACTTTATATAAATATTGAGAAAACGAAATATTTGTGTATAGTAGAAGAAATGGAAAATATAAATTTCAACAATGGAGAAGAAGTAAAGCCTGGTATTGAATGCACTTATTCAGGAACAAAATTAGACCATTCAGGCGATAACACAACAGAAATTAAAAATAGAATCGCACAAACAAAACAAGCAATAAATGCTTTAAACTCTGTTTGGTGGAGCAAAAATATTACAAAAAAATAGAAAATTACAAATATATCAAACCATAATTCAGAGAATTTTAGCATATGGTGCTGAAGTCTGGCAAATTCCTACCAGGGAAATAAAAAGAATTTTAAGTAAAGAAATGGAGTTTTAAGAAGATCATCATCATCAACAACAAGGATTAAGTCCAATGGCCTTTTCCGATCTCATTATAGGTCGAATTGGTCCTTCCATCTCTTCAATGGTCTTCCCAACATTCTTCTCCCTTTTGGTTTATAATTGTACATTCTTCTTGGTATGCGCTTTTCATTCATTCGTGATACGTGCTGAAGATAAGCATTTGTTAATATTTTATTCTTTCACAGATATTAAATATATTAAGTTCTGTTCTTATATCTTCGTTTTTATTTTTATCGGTCCTTTGGTATCCTGCTACTGCTCTCAACATCTTCATTTCTGCAGCCTCTATTTGTTTACTATCTGCCTTTATTAATGTCCAGTTTTCACATCCATAGATAACAGATGGAACTGCCAATACTTTGTAAAACTTTAAAATAGTTTCTTTTCTAGTCTTATTCAATAAAGTGCGTTTAATTGTGCCACATAGATAATTGAATCGTTGTATTTTATCGTGTTTATCTAAACTTCTGTCATTGCCTAAATGACATATAGAATGGATAGAATACGAAATAAAGAAATAAGGGAAATTAAGGGTATACATGAGGAGGAAGACATCACGGACATTATAGAAAAGAAAAGATTACAGTGGTATGGCCATGTCAAAAGAATGCCAGAGCAAAGATTGCCTAAAATTGTTATGGAATGGATCCCAATAGAAAGGAGGAAAATAGGAAGACCGAAGAAAACTTGGATAGAAGGGGTACAAGCGACTATGAATATCAGAGGATTGGAGGAAGATGAATGGATGGACACAGAGGAATGGCGTTTGTTTTCCGGAAGACGGCGGCAGCTGCCATGATACCGGATGATGATGATGATGATATATAATTAAAGTTGTGATTGTCAGTGTCACTACACTCCACGATTTTTAACTAGCGTTTCCTCCATAATTCTGTGACATAACTATGGATTTATCAACGAAGATTTCAGACCAACTTTGAACAAGGCCAGGATGTAATGGCGGAAACATTAGTTAGACATTTTTGGACGTGGCTACACCCGGACAATAATTTTTATGATGACAAGGAATACGGAAATGTTGACATTTTTATATTGTTGTTAAACATTAATAATTTTAAATTCAGAAAAGTTTTCAAGTAAAATAGATTTTAAATGACTATTTAACTCATTACCAAATATAATGTACGGTTAAAAACTATAAAATAGTTACCTTGTAGGTCCGTTTCCTCAACTTAAGTTATTTTAAAACTCTGTAGGCCTTTCGGGACTAGTCCCATCATCAGCAGAATGCATTAGGTCCGTTCATGTTGACCCTTGTTGAAGAACTGACTTGGTTGTGAGAATTTTGTACAGAGGATTGTGTGGACTGGGTGTGTACTCATTAAGAATCAGGTTGTTGTTGATTTCTCATAGGATTGCGATTTTCTCCAGTATATTTATTCTCGTTGGAATGTTTTCTCTATGTACTATTGTGAGGGTGTTATCGATGTTATGCATATGGTATCCAGCCTGAATTACATGTTTTGCGTAACTTGATTTTCCTCCATTATAAATTAAATCTCTGAAATGTTCCTTGAATCTAATATTGAAGCTTCTGTTAGTTTTCCCAATGTAGAATTTATTGCAGTCTGTACATATTAATGTGTAGATGCCTTTATTGTTGAATTAATCTATTTCTTCAATGTTGTTTATTAAATTGTTTAATTTGTTATCAGTTCTGTAGGATATATTAATATTCTTATCGAGCTTTTTTAGTGTGTTGGCCAATTTTAATGTTTCTTTACCAGTGTACGTGAGAGTTATCCATTTCTTGTTATTTTCATTGGATTCTTTTTCAAGTTTGATTATTTTGGTAATGTTGTTTTTTCTTTTTTGTTCGTTTAGGATTTTATTTATTATTTGTTTGTTGTAGCCGTTAATTTTTGCCCTGCGTTTGATGTAATTTAATTCCTGATTATAATTGTCTTTATTTAAAGGGAGTTTTAACACCCTATTTATTAGACTCTTGAACGTACTTATTTTATGTTGAAAAGGATGCCTCGATTTATTGTTTAAGGCTAGTGTGTTGCTTGTCGGTTTTCGATAAATGCCAATTCCTATTTTGTTGTTGGTGAAGTTTTTTGTTCGTGTTAGGTCCAAATAGTTTATACTGTTGTTGATTTCTGTTTCTTCAGTAAATATTATTTTGTTGTGCATGTTATTTAATTCTTGAGAGATTTCTTTGTCTTTTCTATTTTCACTGCTATAAATAATTAATACGTCGTCTACATATCTTGTGAATAATTTTATGTTGAATGTAGTAATTAGTTCATTGAGGTGTGTATTTTCTAATTCTTGTAAGAATATTTCTGCTAGGATCCCCGAAGTGGGACTTCCCATGGGGATTCCGTCTTCTTGGATAAGTTCGTTGTTGAATTGGACGTAATCCTGTTGCGTTATTGTTTTTATGATGTTACTTAGATGGTTTATGTAGTAACTTTCAAGTTTCTTGTCCATTAATTTTTGTTTTATTATATCTATTGTTTCATTTATTGGGATGTTGCTGTCTGTATAAGTTTTTATATCAAACGACGTCATTTTTGAGTTTTTGTTGATTTCTAGGTTATGTATTTTTTCTGCTAAGTCGTATGAGTTTTTAATTGTGAATTGATTATCTAAATTTATGTCTTCTTTTATTTTTTGGGTAATGAATTTAGAAATTTTGTAGTTGAGTGCATTTATGCAATTAGCAATTGGTCGCATTGGAACATTATTTTTATGTATTTTTGGAAGAGCTTTCATTGTAGGTGGTGACGGATTATTATTTATCCATTTCTTATATATGAATGTGTTTTGGTTGTTGTTATTTGTTTTAAAGACTAAGGGACTTGATTTTATTAATTCTTTTAATGATCTGTTATATTTCCCGGTTGGGTTCTTTTCGATTCTTTTTAGGTTATTTTCTTGCATGAATTCTTTGGTTTTGTTTATATATTCTTCCTTTTCCATGAGAAAAATTGTATTGCTTTTGTCTGCTTTCGTGTGTATTATATTGTTATTTTTAAGTTTGGATTTTATGTTAGGTATGTTTTTAAGTATTTGTTTTTCGGTATTGTCTATTTTCGGTGAAATATCTTTAATGACTTTAGCTGCTTCGTATTTAGCATAGTTTTTATCATCTGTGTTTAGTTTGTTTATTGCTATTTAGCTTTCAATTATTAGGTTTTGTTTGATTCTGTTTACATTGTTTGTGGGATAATTGAATTTATATCCCATTTCTAATATGTTTGTTTCTTGTTTGTTTAGTTTTAATTTTGTGAGATTTAATATTCTATTAATTTTACTAGTATCGTTCATTACCAAATGACAGTCAATGACCAATCACGTTTCAATGAATTTTGTTTCACAACCAATGACAGGCACGTTTCACCTCGCTCTTTACCAATTTCTCTTTATCAGCTCCTGCTTTTGTGGTAAAGGAAGCTCCTCCTTTTCAATATTCTGAACGGGTCAGAGCATTATTTTCCTCCGACAAATACATTGAATGTAGCAAATAATGAACACTTTCCGTGATTTTACTGAGTCGTTTACTAAAAAAAAATAAACGAATAACCTATAATGTTGATTATAATATACAGTTCGATGTGTTTCATTATTTCTCCACTAGTGTGCATTCTTACAATATTGCGATCCCATTTGGAAATAAATAATATGATCAAGTTGCTGTGAATATACATAACCTCACATTTCTGATTTGTTTTTAAACATCACCACTTACATAAATATATAAATATTTTAAAATACCAGTAACTATATTTAAATAATGATGTTTGGATAAGCATTTTAATTTTATTCTTTAAATAGTTCTAATAAATGCCACTCTTGATTTCCAAATTCTCTAGATAAATTCACTTGTCACTTCACGACTCGTGAATTTATCGATGATTTGGAAGTCACTCGTGACATTACTTTTGAAAATATTTGGTATTAATTTCTGCAATAATATAAATGGCATGAGAATTATATTAAAAATCACATTCTCATTCTATTATACTATAATAGCAGAGTATCAATCGTCTAATAGGTTCGCAATAGAACAGACAATTTATAATTTTATCGGTTCTGTTGGCAAACAAAACACATAATTATAGCACAGTACAAACCGGACAGTTTTCCACAAATACTAGTGGAGATTCTGTCAGGATAAGACAATTGCAATTCTTATAGTTTATTGATGTTGAGTGATTCCGGGTTCTGTGGCCGTGGTCCATAGTTGGTGTTGATACCAGACGTTTCGCCCTCAACTGCGGAGGGCATCTTCAGTGGCGAGTGCTTCTAGGCGTGTTTCCTGGTCGGAAGCTCTACTTAGAGTGAACGCTGCGGGTGTTGTATTGATACTAGTGGTGGGAGCAGGGTGAGCGGGCGTGGCTCTTGCTGATTGGCTAATGGTCGTCTCCTTGTTGTCCCTAGTGTTGATGCATTTATTTTCTAGTGTACGGTACCAGGCCTTAGACAGTTTAATACCTTCCTCTTTTCTGTTAATATTTTCCTTATGCTTGTGTATTTCTATAGCCTCTCGATATAATCTAGATTATATCGAGAGGCTATAGAAATACACAAGCATAAGGAAAATATTAACAGAAAAGAGGAAGGTATTAAACTGTCTAAGGCCTGGTACCGTACACTAGAAAATAAATGCATCAACACTAGGGACAACAAGGAGACGACCATTAGCCAATCAGCAAGAGCCACGCCCGCTCACCCTGCTCCCACCACTAGTATCAATACAACACCCGCAGCGTTCACTCTAAGTAGAGCTTCCGACCAGGAAACACGCCTAGAAGCACTCGCCACTGAAGATGCCCTCCGCAGTTGAGGGCGAAACGTCTGGTATCAACACCAACTATGGACCACGGCCACAGAACCCGGAATCACTCAACATCATGATTACCGGCCGTGAAAGCCTGCATTCAAATCTTATAGTTTATTATTAGTAAGAAAGAAGTATGTTCAAAGATGTTTCATTTTCATAAATCATATCATATAGCCAAATGCTTGTACTCTTTAGGTTAAAATATGTAAGCCTATTCCATATCAAATTGCAGTGGAATATAAAACATTCAATTATGCATATATTAAAACTCCAAGCGCAACAGGCCTAGAAGGCTCTTGACCTACCAGCCGGCTGCTGGCCTCACATCTACATACGTTAATCATAGAGGTAGACGTTCATCGAGCCAGTACACGGGTGACGTGTGGTCAGCATATCAGATCCCCAGCCGTTATAGCTGGTCTTCCCAAACTGGAGTCGCTACTTATTGTAGTTACCCAAATGCCTCACGATGCTCGGTGGGCACCGGCCCCATACTGGCCAAAATTCCATGAGAAAATTCCTTCCCCATGGGGACTCAAACCAGCGCAAGTCCCATAGCTCTGAGCCAAGTATTCTTGCCTTAACCACTCAGCTATTCGGCGCGAAACATGCATATTTCAGTTGTATAAATTTATGTTCAATGAGGAAGAAGATATATTTTGTTCTAGACTGTAAGGCTTAATTGTATTTCTCAAGGTCATAGCGGAAATGTATGTCATTTGAACTACTTAACTTCAAAAGGGGATAATATCATACATGTAACAAATAATTTATAGACTTTTTAAACTCAAATTGGTTAAAACAAATATTATATGGTAATGGGTTTATGTGTAATTTCGGCCTCCGCAGGAATTCGGTAACTTGGAACGAAAAATCACGCCAATTTGGATATAGATATATACTATATATATATATATATAATATATATATAGGCCTATATAGAACAGTGAACATAGCCGTATTTTAACAGACTGAATTAAGAAAGTATTTTCTTCCTTTCGCTCATGGCATTCTGAATAAATAAGTTTAAGGTATATTTTTTCAACTAGTCTGACACCGATAGTAATATATGAGCCTAATTTGAAATTTCTGTGTGGTGCCCAATAACTCTTTAGTCAAAGTAGGCACGAGTCGGTTAACCTTAAACTCTTTTGAATTAAAAAGGACCCGAGTCTGTTTTAAACTTTAGCGGCGATGTTTTGTTTTTGCAAAGGGTCCATTACTCTAGATACAACCAAAATAGATAGCCTTTTGAAATATATATTTAAAGAATATTTAATTAAATTAAAAATGGTGAAAATCACTAATTGGTTTGAATTCTTGTCATTTGAAACTTATTAATTTTAATGTCATTCTTTCTATGCCCCACAGCAAGGACGTACTATTTTCGATGCTCAAAAAAAAATCTATGATAATTACAAATTGTGGATGTATTTTAACACCCAATTTAATGCTAATTTGAAATTAATAAAAAATAACATTCTCTGATCATTATATTTAGAGTCAAATGCTTGAGAGAAGTTATGAAACATTGTTCCATCCATTAACTTAGTTTCACCTCTCACCTTATAGGTCCTTTTTACATTTCTTATGCCACGCGGACCTTAAAGTGGTACGACCTGTCGAGAGAGGGATATTATTCTATGGACCACATACATACTTTTTTGTCCACACAAGGACATGGAGAGTCTATCCGAAGAAGTGATATGAAACATAGTAATATATAAATACAGAAAGTCAATTCCTTGACGCAAGTTTCCAAATGGAAAGATACGTATTTCGCTGTAACTTTTATTCAATACAATCATCATCATCATCATCATAACTCCAGGGATTAGGCAGTTGCCCGTTCCGACTTCATAATGCATCAGCCCAACGTCTTCTAGGTCTTCCAACATCACGTCTTCCTCTTGCTTGATAATTTCTTGTTAACAATGGATATCTCTCCTTACTCATTCCATCCATATGATCAATCCATTTCTGTCTGTAATTCGTAACCTTATCCTATAAAGGCTGTACTTTCAATTCTTCTCTTACATCCTCATTTCTTATTCTATCAAGTCTTGTACAACCTTTTACTTGTCTTAGGAACCTCATCTCCGCCGTCTGTATTCTATCCTTCTGTTTTTTCATTGGAGCCCAAGTTTCACATCCATACAATATTGTGGGAACCGCCATAACATTATACATTTTTATCTTGGTTTCTTTTCTAATTTTATTTTTGAATGTTCTCTGTATTGTTCCACACACCGTCTGAAATTTATTTATTTTGGAGTCAATATCTCTTTGCACATTGTTGCCAACATCACAGCCCAAATATTTGAAACTAGTCACCTGTTCTATACTTTGATTTTCTAAAATAATTTTGGATCTTACTGGATCTCTTCCTCTAAAAGCCATGGTCTTCGTTTTCCTTACAGAAATCGTTAGAATACAAACAAGTTTAATTCGTGGAATTATCCACAGATATTTCTATCCGAACAAAAAATTAATTTCTAACTCTAGGCTTTAGTAAACTTGTTAAACCGATAAAATATTTAATTGCCCTTAGACCATGATTAACTTATTCTAGATGTAGAATATTTAAATTCTGAATTATGGAAACACAAGACCAACATTCTCTTGGGAATTTTCTGACTTAGTCTCTTGAAGTTATTAATTGGAAAACATCTAATGTCAAAAAATGTACAATGGGTGTACCCATTGGTACACCTTCTTTTAGATCTTAACTGTTTTTTCCTTTTATTTTGGCGGGATTGTGAGTTGTATTGACTGTAAAGAATTATATGCTATACCGTACATATGTATTATTACTTAGATAAATAGTATATCGATAAATTAATGTAAATATCGGCATGTTTTTCAGGTTGTGAAAGAAGTGTTGCGCTTGTTTCCGCCAGTATCTTATCTCTTCAGAAGGGTTGTCGATGAAGATATAGATTTAGGAGGTGGAATGATTGCTCCTAAAGGAAGCGACATTGGTGCTTTATGCACCAATATTCACAAAGATCCTGCATTATTTCCGGATCCTGAAAGATTTGATCCGGACAGATTTTCACCAGAAAATAGTTATGGAAGACATCCTTATGCTTTTCTTCCATTTGGAGCTGGTAGACGACAATGTATTGGTAGCAGATATGCTATGATGGAATTAAAGACCATGTTGTCTGTTGTACTTAGGAGAATTAAGGTTGTGAGAGCTATTGATGGACTAAAAGAAATTGAAAATAATTTGGAATTTGGTTTGATTATTCGTTCAGCTATTGGTTATAAAATTCATATTGAAACAAGATAGAAATCGCTAATAATTTTATCATCACGGGAGATAATAGTAACCCTAACATAATATTAAAAATTCGTCATATTTTCTGGTACGCCTGTAACAACTTGGACCAAGAATTGTATTGCTTAATTTTTCTAAGATATTTAATATAAAATTGGTACCTGGTAAGTCAGTCTTCCTCAATTAAATTATTAAACTTCATAAAATAATTTCAATATGGAGGCCTTTCAAAAACAATGTTTCATCTTCTGCATTTTAACTGGTACTAATGTTATTGTACAGTTCTACGACGGGTTTATGTCTGCGTTTAGGTCTGTACCCATTGTACAACCTGTACAGTAACATCAGTACTAGTTAAAATGCAGAAGATGAAACATTGTTCTTGTAAGGCCTCCATATTGGAATACTTGATGAAGTTTAATAATTTAGTTGTAGACGACTGACTTACCAGGTACCAATTTTATATTTAATATCTTATTACATAACCTCAATGTTGCTTTAATATGAATTTTAAAACTATTGATAATTTTACTGATCATATTTTCCGCTAAAGTGACACAAATGTAAATGCAGTTCAAATTATAATAAACCCTAGTTTTTAAATGGATGCAGGTAATTAAATAAAACATATATAAGTACCAAGTCATTAAATATTTATTTTATAAAAATATTTATAATGCAATTATGAAGATTTAAAAATTATGTGGGTCTGTTCCTCGATAATGAAAGTAATTACATCATCGACCAATTATTCCATTCCATAAACTTAAAAAAAATTGTATATTAGATCCCACAATCCGTTTTGAGTCTCATAGTGGCGTGTTGGCTCTGAAAAGAAAGCCATATATATGAGCCAATAGTTGACTATTACAAAGTCTATTTAACTCATGCCCCAAATAGGAGTCAATGACCAATCACATTTCAATGATTTTTTATTTACAACCAATCACAGTCGTGTTTCGCCTCGAATTTATCAAGTGAAATTTATCATAAGTAATGCCACGAGCGATTTCCAAATTATCGATAAATTCACGATTCACGTATTGAGGAGTGAATTCATCCAGAGAATTTGGAAATCAAGAGTGGCATTTATTAGGACTATTTTACGAATAAAATTAAGCTGTTTACTCACAAATCATTATTTAAATAAAGTTATTTTAAAATATTTATATATTTAATGTAAACGGCGATGTTTGAAGACAACTCAGAAACAGTTGATACGCTTCATTTGCTTCTTTTGTTCAACACTGCAACCAGATAATATTACTTATTGCCAAAGGAACGCAATATTGTAAGAATGCACTCTAGTGAAGAAACAATGAAACACATCAAATTGCATATTTACTCTATGATGTAAATATGACAATTATATTTTTCTGGAATGTTATTACCTGGGGAAAAAAATACACTTAATAAAGTGCAAACAGTGGTTTCTTTTTTGGTGGTATAATCAATTGCTACAAATGTTTTTATATTAACTCCCACATGAGCTATGTGTTGACAATCATGCACTATATATACAATCGGTAGTTGTATTTCTTAGAGGGTCAGTCACTGCAAAATAATGCTATGAGCTATTCAGAATGTTAAAAAGGAGGTGCTTCCTTTATTGATAAACTTTAGTTGGCAAATTCTAGGCGCAACACTACTGTGATTGGTTGTAAATAAAAAATCATTGAAATGTGATTGGTCATTGACTCCCATTTAGGGCATGAGTTAAATAGTCATAGTAAAGAAAGCTCTTCCTTTTTAACATTTTAACAGCATTATTTTGCAGTTACTGACTCTGTAAGAAATATTGCTACCAGATTGCATATAATAGTGCATGAATGTCAGCAGAAAGCGCATGCGATAGATAAAATAAAAATATTTATTGCAATTGATTATACCACCAAAAAAAAAAGCACTTAAACGAAATATTTTCCAGGAAATGAAGATGCTGAAAAATATAATTATCATATTTACATCATAGGACATCAGAAATTAATTAATACCTATAATGTTGGTTATACATTTCTCCACTAGGGTGCATTCTTACAATATTGCGATCCTTTGGCAATAAATAAATGTTTGCAGTGATGAACAAAAGAAGCAAATGAAGCGTCCAATCGTTTGTTTACAAACATCGCCGTTTACATTAAATATATGTAAATATTTTAAAATAACTATAGTTAAATAATGATTTGTGAGTTAACAGTTTAATTCTACTCCTTAAATAGTCCTAACAAATGCCACTCTTGATTTCCAAATTCTCCCGATAAATTGGAAATCACTCATGACATTACTGTGATAAATTCTAATTATATAGTATAACTGTCACAAGATTTATGATCGGCGCAAGAGGTACTATACCAGTATTCTTAGCTAAATTTTGGAATACCTTAGATTTGGACAGAGTGTAGCTTTCTAAAATTGCCATCGCTGCCATTAGAGGATCAATTTCAATTTTAAGAAACCATCTTTACAAAATTTTTACTTTATAGAATATACTTCAATTACAATTTGAATATTTAAATGTATTTACAAAATGTATTTCTTCAATTTCAAAAATTGTCTGCATCACTTTGTCCTTTTGGAAATCCTCTAATGAGGAAGTTTTATGTAATAAAAATAACCTTTCACCTTATTGGACATTTTACGTGCTACACGCCACCCGGGAATACGGGAGAGGAATTTTAAACTATGGATCACACACGAACTTTCTTGAACAAACAAAGACATGGAAGGCCTCCCCGAATGGGTGATCATCTCAATATCAGGGCCTCCTTTGAGACAACACAACATAAAGACGAAACACGTCATTCACACACACATTCATACTAAACATGATGATTAAAATGGCCAGATCATATTCGGGGACCGATTGAGTCTTAAATTTTCCTTACTGTTATCCTACAGGTGAGAAAAAAACCACATCCGCAAAACTTGTCCGACCGGGGATCGAACCCGAGCCCGCTGCGTACGAGACAGCGTCGCACAGTGTGCTATTTTAACAATGTAGGGGGATTTAAGACAATATATCAAGGTTAATTAATAAAAGTGATATTTAGTAATTTACATGCAAACAAACCTGTTAGCATATGTGTAATTATGTTGTTCCTAGGCATGCGCAGGGACTCATAAATAAGGTCTAAAAACATAGTCATGCGCAGATGCGTAATCTGTCTTTTTGAATAGGTTGATCAATCGAGCTGCTTTGTGTAGAGAATAAAGTATATTTACGTGTTATTGTGATGTTTATGTTTAGTGTAGGGTTCTGTAAGTTACTTAAGATAGGTTTCATCTGTTTGGATTTACAAGAATGTTAATATGAAAGAAGACTTTTAACTGTGTTCCAATTTAAGTTTATTATCCAGATATTTTAGACTAGAACTTTCTTATATGGACGTATATGGCCTTCTAATTGCATTATTTTTATTTATTGGCATCACTTCTGCTTGAAACAGAAGAGAAAAATTGCGTTCATCTGCGTTTCTTTAGCTATTTCTCGTTTGTTTCACAATGGTTCCTCTTATTTCCCGGCAGGCACTTTTCGACGTTTTATTCAGAAATAATAAAAGGGAACGTTATGATGCAGTGTATGAATTTATGTTTAAACAAATTAAGCATGTGGCAGTCTCTGATTTTGTTATTAAGAATTTAAAGGCCTGCATAAGAAGGATGTATCAGCGAATTGAAGTTAGATGGCTGAAATGTTATCGTCATCGTGGCAGATTCCTGAAAAATTATTCAGACTGGCTACAAGAAAATTTTAATTTTCCTGTGACCGATTGTCAGTCTCTGCCATCTACTTCTACAGATCAACCGCCTTCTAGTTCTGGTAGGCCATCAAAATCATTCGAATAATGTTTTGAAAAGGCGGAAGCTTAGAGAATTCTTTCGGACAACAAGCCTAGAAGAAATATCTACTGCTGCTGAAATGAAGTTGCGTGATAAGGGAAAAAAGACTGTTGCAATAGTCAAAAAAGTATCCCTTGCATCGCCTTCACAAAATTTGCTGATGAAAATAGAAATCTGTATTTGAAAGAATACAGTTGGTATATGTCAAGCAGTGTGCACAAAATATTATGCCACGGCAAGCTTGTTGTTGTCTCTTGTATTCTTCCGATTGGTCAACTTTCGGAAGAAGCACAAGAAGCAAGAAACAAATATTGAAGATATCGGGACATTCGAGGGTCGACACAAACACCGATCTTATCCAAAAACTTTTGATATATTCTGATCCTTTCTTGGCCAGCTTGAGGCATAGTCCTAAACGAAAACATGAAATAATTACACAGGAAGTTCTCTAATTGCTCTAAGCAAACTTCTTTTTAGATACCGAGGCAACGTATTTTTCCATATAACGTGGGACTCGGATGATGGAGATTAATATTTTTGTAAAACATTACTATCTGTCTTTCTTTATATGTGCAAAACAATGAGAATAAAAGAAATTCATAATATCTTTTTTATGTAAGAAATGGAAAAGCAATTGTATGTTTTTTTTAATTTATAGAATAAGAGAGTATGACAATATAGAAATCATAATATACTTTCTAATAAATAGAATAACTATTTTTAAAATAATGAAATTAAAAAAATACTTAATAAATGTATATGTTCTTATAAACAATGCAAATGATTCTATATTCCTATTTGTAGAATGATAAAAAAATATGGATTTTGTGAAAAACAGAATAATATTTAAGAATTTTTAATTCGAAAAATAATGATAAATAATTCCTAATAATTATAGGTTTTGTGTATGAAATGAAATACCAATTTTCTCTATAACATGTGAAATGTTGATATTAAAAGAATATAATATAGGAAATATAATATGCACATGTTATTTTTTAATTTGTAAAATAGCGATCAATTAAAAATATTTTTATAAGAAATGCATATATATTTGTATTTTATAATATGTAAATCAATTATATATTATTCAAAATAATAAATTGAATGTTTTGGTAAGAAACAGAAATTCATTTGTATTCACTAATTTTGTAAAATGTTGGGAATAAAATTATACATAGAAATGTATGTTTGTATGGAAAATATTAGTAGGAATAATTGAAATTGCCAAGAGCGTTATCAAAATAATTTACAAGTGGCATAGAAAACAATAAAGACTGAAAAATATTAAAAATTCGAGCCAAGAATTAAATCCCCTAGAATCGTCAAATATCACACTATGCGTCGCTTCCCCCAGACCATCAAGATTTTATAATATGACTGTGACATTTTTTTGTATACTTAAACTTATTATGTACAGATAAGGCACTTATTTATGAGAGCGTTGTGGGTTGCTACGTACTGTGCGTCCTAGCGATCACATCGAATGACCGAGTTGGTGAACTACGAGTTGTTATGTCACTATACAGATTACATTGTGTGTACACCAACAACAAAACAAAACATGCAACGCCTTCCTCGCGATCCATATCATCGCTTGGTCGCATAGTATATTCTTAATGTTTTATTCCGGTGAAGGATTTTAGCTTGTGAAGATAGACAAATATATTACATCAACATAACCACGCTATTAACATTTTACTTTATCTACTATTATAAGAATCAGTGTCCACCACTGCGGTCTCGAGGTAGCGTGCTGCCTTGTCACGCAGCGGGCCCGGGTTCGATCCCCGGTCGGGGCAGTTTTTCTGGGTGAGGTTCTTATCGGGGTTTTTCCTCACCTGTAAGACAAATGTCAGGAAAACTTTAAGGCCCAAACGGTCCCCGAAGTCATATGGCCATCATCATCATCATCCTTCACTGGTGTGGAAAGCAACGGGAAGCTACCACACCTACAATTCCCTAGTAAAGCTGCAAGCATAGCATGCAAATGCTATGATTGCAGTGAAGGACCTGCCATCGGGCAGAATTACTATGGATGGATAAGAATCAGTGATGCTTTAGTTCGTAGTTAGTAGGCAACAAAAATATACTTTATATTCTAACAAAACACAAAACATGCTATAAAAACATAAAATACGGGTTCAACAAAACGTAAAATACACTTTAATGATGATTTCGTATAACTACATAAATAAACTTTCTTTGACGTTTCTGGAAGTATATTAATAGTTACATCTTGGATTTATTTTAAAATGTTTCCAGATAAACCGTGAAAATCATCATCGCCGCTCATTTTTGCTTTAAATTCACATATGAAACTAGCATCCAAAATTGCAGAATATAGGCTAACAATGTTTATTGATTAACGTGTATTTTTTTTCACCGAAGCCCACATAACTCTTTATCTAAACATATTGTTTCCGCAATAAACAAATTTCTTTAAATATACTAAATATACAATATATTGCAGCTGATAACACGGGGTTTTCCTCTTACGTATTTAGACTTAAATATGTACACAGTTGTTATTTACAATCTTCCTTTTCACTTTATTTTCTTCTCCATAATTATCAGTAAATCTTCAAATACAATTTTGTTTCAGAATTATTATTTTTATAACGTTAATCAGATAATTAGGCCTACTTCTAACACAGTTGCAGACACAATACTTCCTCACAGTCTAGCTTACAATTTAACTTCTCGGCGTTCACTGTCGGACTACCGCAACACTATTGCAAAAACTGACTGGCCGGACTTCTCCGCTCTTTTATATAAGTAATAACTTCGAGCAATTTCGAAGCCCAGAAACCTCTGGCTTCCGATCTTTCTCCAAGGAGAAGGAGACGCTGGTGGAAAGGTCTGGAAACACATTCCAGATCATTCAAGTGGCTCTGCGGGTCACTAACGCGCTAGGGGCGACTCACCCGCGCAATTTAAACGCCGCTTACACGACGTAATGATATACTAAAATTCTCTGAACGTAGAAAAAATATTGTAGGTAAAAAGTTACAAAATTTGGTTCAGTAACTCGCTGCTAACTTGAGCACCTCGTTAGAAAACCTCTGCTTTTGTAACTAGTCGTCCAAATAACTCTTATATGCAACAAATTATTCTTTAATATCGTGAACAAATTTAAATATATAATTTACTAGCTAGTACCCAGCGTGCGCTGCTGCGCCTAAATAAATGATAATGTGTTTTTGCATTTAGTTGAATAAGTAATAGGAAAAATATATATTAAATTTATATCGTCATTATTTTTAGATACCACGTGTGCTGATTACCCGGCGTTGCCCGGGAATCTACGCATCCCGATGTACTTGGCATAAATGAACTGAAAGACAAAATTCGTTATTTTTTAGTTATCCATATAAGAATACAAGCCGTGCGCTGCTATGCTTGCCCCGATCTTCTTGGAATCGATGAAAGACAAAAATGATTGTGAATTATCCTTAAAAGATAAACATTTGCTGTCGCTGACTTTTCTGAAGAGTTTTTTTGAGATATTCAATTATGCGTACAATACTTTTGTGCATTTGTTATGGTTTAGGCAGCGTAAGCCATTTAAGCTTACAAAAGCGTCATTTTTTCACTACAGAAGGTGATTTTTAAGGGTGAAGGACTTGAGCATTAAAACTCTGTTACAACCTATAACATTCCCGGGAAAATCCTGAACATTTTGCAAAAAGCTCCATGACAATATCGGATGAATGGTATGGCAGCACATGCTTGCCCGGGAATCTACTTATACCGATCACCTTGACATCAATGAAAGACAAAAATGGCTATTGTGTGTTATCTGTAAAAGATAAACATATGCTGTCGCGGTTTTTTTTGTGGAGTTTTTTGAGATATTCAATTCTGTGTACATTAAGTTTGTATATTTCTTATGGTTTAGATAGCGTAAGCCATTTAAGGGTAAAAAATTGACTTTTTCATGTTTTTCACTACAAATGTTTTTTTAAGGGTGCAGGAGTAGAGTATCTCAACTCTCTTATAGCCTATGTTTATCCCGGGGATCTGCTGAACATTTTGCAGGAAACACCATCACAATCGGAACGGTATGGCCGCGCATAAAGTACGAACAAACAAACAAACAAACAAGCCAACAAACAAACATTCATTTTTATATATTAGATAATGATAAAATGTTTTATTATGTAGCTTTTAGCAGATTAATCTTAACTTAATGGAATATAAATGATCAGTAACATCAACTTTTTACCATACGTAATTTAGATACAAAGACTGAAGAGAAGACAGTTGAATTCTATTTTGTAGTTCCCCAGAGTAATTTTGGTCTTTAGATTTTAAATATAATAACAATATATAATTATTAGCATATCTTAAATTAACACATAAGAAATTGTGTAAACAGCACTCCATTATATAAATTACAAGTAATATATCATGTTATAGACTATGAAAAATTCAAGTATATTATTACGATTGCATTTATATAATGATATTGAAATTCATAATTAATATATATATATATATATATATATATATGTGTGTGTGTGTGTGTGTGTGTGTGTGTGTGTGTGTGTGTGTGTGTGTGTGTGTGTGTGTGTGTAAGAGAGAAAAGAGAAATAAAGTAATGTTAATAGGGCAATCGACCTATTTTCTTATTAGGTCTCTTAACCACAGATGGCAAATTACCTAAGTTCAATGATCTCTAATGTTTTCATATTCTCATGTGAAAATTATTCAATTTGTTATCAGCAAATTTTGAAGTTACACAATAAACAATTGCCAATAATAATAATAATAATAATAATAATAATAATAATAATAATAATAATAGTAATAATAATAATAATAATAATATTCACTTTTCCTTGTGACACATTCCAATATTTTAAATGAATATTCTAATATCAAAATTCCAAGACACTAGTTACCCACAGTGTTCCTGGTGATAAGTATAGACCTATTCAGTCAGTTTAGTTATTATTTTTTGTTATTCAGGCTGGGAGACCAATTACTCGATCACTGCGATCTGTAAGATATACTGCGCTATTCCAGTATTATGAAAATGATTGGAATGAATGTCTACTCTATGGTATTATGTAAGTCGTGGATCGTCTTCTAGGTCCGGTACACCAGGTTCTACTCCCATGACCCATAACGTCATTTTTGTGCAAGGCTCTTGACAGCAAGGAAGTCTAAAACCCTCCCCTTGGTCCTATTTTATTGTTCAGACTCGGAGTCATGAGGAAGCACCCTGGTGGGTATCTTACTAGATTCCCGTAACCACATATTTTCAATACTGTGGATTGCCAGCCTATTTTCTTCCTAAATGTGATGAGGTGAATGAATAAGAAATGAAATGATAGGCCTATGTAGGGGAGGAAAGGGGGAATGGATAGGTGGAGTTCGGCAAACGGGAGATCCCGAGAATGACCCGAAGAAAAACCCCGTATAGTCCACCGCGAATAACCTTCTGGAATCATCAGGATTCAAACCTGGGATCCTAGTCGGGACAGCTGCAAGCTCTAGCCACGCTTATACCGAGGCCATTTAGAATGTTTAATTCGCGAGATAAGTTCGATTCTGTAACACATTTGTTTACTTAAAATAATATGTGTAGATATGTTTCCGATTATAAGTTATAATGCAGTCACGCAACAGGCCAATGAAGCAGCGAGAGTGGCTGACTGTATGAATGATATCACATAGAAAAATGAGTAGGTACTTAAATAAAGATACCTAAACAAGACTATATAAACCAGTAATACCCGAACAATACCTCCGAAACTAGAGCAGACACTGTTAAAACAAAACAATTGAAAAAAAATGAAATGAGTATTCTGTGAAAGATTGTACATAAATCAAGGAAAGGTCGAATTAGAAATGAAGAAATAAGGAAGCTGAATATTCGGGAAATAGGTAAATGGGTGGGAAAAATAAGATTTTAATGGAATCAACATATATCCCGCATGACACCAGATATGATTGTACACACAGCAAGAGATAAGTTACCAGAGGATGGGAGAAGGACACCTGGAAGACCAACAAAGAGGTGGAGGGACTCTTAATTCTGGATGGAACAGATCATGGACCTAAAAAAAGTAGAAGAAGAAGAAGATGTTTCCGGCAAATTACTCATGTCACATGCTACAGAGCTATGTGAGGATGTTATCGATGGTATATAATTCTCCAATATTTCCGATTGAGGGTCTTTCCACTTTTCAGCGGTTGCCCTTTTACCAGCCGGCTGCTGGCCCTTCACATCCACATGTGTCAATCACAGAGGTAGATGATCAACAGCCAGTGTAGGGGTGACATGTGATTAGCATGTCGAGTCCCCCAGCCGTTAATTCTCCAATATACAAACAAAATAACCAGGGCTAGGATTTCTATGTAAATACGTATTTGTTTTTTAAATTACTTACAGTTAAAATTTCGTTATATGTTTAGAAATTAGAGTAGTTGTAGTGATTTGTTTTCCATATTTTTACATATTTCAGGAAACAACATATCTTTACATAATTTAATGCTTTATTTTAAATAAATAAATAAATAAATAAATAAATAAATAAATAAATATATATATATATATATTATATGATATGATATGAAAAGAAAAATGAATGCTTGAGTCGGGATTTGAACTCGAGTCTCTAAAGTCTTTACCTTTAGCGCTCTAACCAACTGAGCTACCCAAGAATTACAACACAAACATACAATTTTCTTATACATGTAGTATTCTCAATTCACACAAGAGGTAGCGGAAATTTGTTCCAACTGACATCTAGCGGCTAACATAACAGTTAAGCAAATTTTTAAAGAGAATATTTACTTTATAGCAGTAACGCTTGTATATATAGATATTATAAATATATTTTTGACATTTGGCAATGAAGGCAAATATGATATGAAAAGAAAAATGAATGCTTGAGTCGGGATTTGAACTCATATATATATATATATATATATATATATATATATATATATATATACCACATTTTATGATTAAAAAGTTATTCTTGTCAGATGAATGTTTTAAATTAGTTTTGCTAGTATCTGCATTTCAAAGCTGGATTTTTAATCTATGAAAATTAAAAAAAATTGTGTGTTATGCACATTATTTTCTTTATTGTTAAGAGTCATCAATAAACCCTCAGTGGCAATAAAATTTCTTATACCTGGTCACAGAAGGTCAAGTCCCTACAAATAGCACAGGCACAGAGTTCAAATATTGACATATTCTATTCAGCAATTCACGAACTCAACAATCGCATAGGAGGTTTGAATGCATCTGCAGAGTGGTTCGCATATCATTTGTTCGTTCAGTATCTTAAATAATTAAAATGCCACAAAATCGTTATATGTACAGTTACGATTGTTTGTATCAACCTGCAGGAAGAAGAAGACCAGGACGTCCACTCAAAAGACTTCTGGATGGTGTTTCTCTTGAGGCCGAAACAGGTCAACAAATGGCCTAAATTCGTGAATGTACTATGATGATGATGACGATTGTTTGTAGGTGATTTTCCGAATTAAGTACAATAAACAATATAAAATATAATATGCTCAACTCGTGTCCAACTCAGGGTCGGGTCTAGGGTAGGGATGAGATGAAGCCCCTTATAAAGAGGTCTGTGAATGACAAGGTCCGACCACGCCTGACGCATCATCACGGTGCAGATGAACGGAATGAAACGAATTGGATGAGATGAGTATGGAGAAATGGTGGAATGAAATTATGGCAGGGAAGAACGGAAGAAAACCCCGAGGAAAACCTGCCCGAACTGTAAAAAAATACGGGAAAGAAAACATTTGCCAAATAACACTTGTACAATTTCTATATAAAAAAATGTTAGTCAAAATTTTACTCCATATTTTGATAATCTTTATTCCATATGTATGTACTATGTATACTGATCCAGAGTAACAATAAGAGCTTGAAATATTCAGAAGCTCATGTCTTCCGCACAGCGCATGCGAAGCTCAGTTCACACGACTACGCATATTTCAGTAGCTAAAATTCACTTATTTGGTTCAGTAGTGTAGCAAATGGAGAAGACTGCAAAACACTGAGCTACATAATCTTTATAGGAAACTAGATATAATAACAACAGTTAAGTCTCGTAGACTGCGATGGGCAGGGCGTGTGGCACGAATGGGGAATGAGATAGAACCACGGAAGCTTCTAGTAGGAAAACTAGAGGTAAAACGCCTACTTGGTTGATCAAGAATAAAATGTGACAATAACATTAATCATGATTTGGGGGAAGTCGATTTTATGGGGGATGATTGGGAAACATTATCTCAGGATAGGGATGTGCGAAGAGCTTATGTTCGCGCGGTCATAGACCTACGGGTTCGATAGTGTCATTAAGTTAATGAGTTAGCTAGTCAGACCGTATAGTGATACTATACTGAGGCCCTGACTTGAACAGAGTTGTGTAATACCAGTTTAAAATCTAGCACGTCATTTTATATGAATAAGAATGTACACAACACTGAATTATCAAATTTTCGATAGGGCAGATGGCTAACGCAAGAACCATGTTAGACCCATTGGTATCCAGTTAGAATCCCGAGCAGTGCTTTTTTTTTTCAATTAAAAATATTTCTCATCATAGAGTTAGGAAATTATAATGATAGTTTTTTTTTTCTGCAAAGTCTATTGGTCTACACATTATATTTAACATTTAATGAATATAAAGACAGCACACATGTAACAGGAAAAATTCACTAGCAGAGTACAGTATTTTGCCATCTCTAGAGAACTGGTAGAGCAATAGCCTATAATAACATCCCTATATTATGTAATTGATAGTCATATGACATGTTAAGCAATTTATCACCGTTGAATATGCCCTGTTTTAATTACAGGTATTTGCATAATGAAGAATGCAGAATAATGTTCCATATCTTGTTTTTATAAATGATATGAAATAAACATTGCCGGTAAGAATGTGGCAACATCTCTCAGGATGTTCATAAACAATAACACACTTAATTTAGATCTCCTCTCCTGTTCTCTTTACTTTCGACAAAATCCCTGAGATTTGCTGACTGAGATTTACGTTAGCATTTCAACGGACTCATTCGCAACCGACCTTAAGTTGCTGCAACGAGAAGAGAGTTCATTTTGATGCACACTCATATTCAAGATCTTGTGTTGGCTGAAATATGAATTTCGTACAATTGGTTATCTTCCTGTGGGCACGCCGTAGCGTAGTGGTTAAGGCACTGCGCTACAAGCCGGAAGGTCGAGGGTTCAAGTCCCGGTGGGGTCAGGATTTTTAAACTGACCCAAACCTTCTGGCGGCACTATGACCCTGGGGTCGACTCAGCCTCTAACGAAAATGAGTACCATACGCTTGTTCTTGGGGGTAAAGGCGGCCGTCACGCAGGGCTGACAACCCGGCTGACATCAAGTGCCGATTGTCCAGAAAAGTGGGAGCCTTAACCTCCTACTACCCCAAGGGCCTCCCGAGGCCTGTAGTGGGATTACTTTACTACTACTTATCTCCCTGTCCGAAAATTCAAATCAGACTCTGCTATGTTTTCAATTTTGATCAGAAAAATACGCGTAAGAAAATTATAAATATACCCTTGCACGATCTGTGTAGTTTTGATATAGAAAAAAAATGAAAAATTACACTTTACATTGTAATATGCTGTAAGAATTAAATAAATCCTGTATTAAAAGATACTAATTTGTAGTATTTGGCACACCTGATAATGCAAATTTCGTCTTGACCCGACCCAGTAAATAAAATCAAATAAATGACTAGCTATTTACACAGTTGTAGGGCATTGCTCTTTTAATGGGCTCTAACGAATAGTTAGAAAAGTACAAAGAACACCTTTGTGTTTCATTCAGATGTGCAGCTAAGTACCGGCATCGCCGGTTCAAATTCATTACTTAAATATTTTCAATTAAAGAAATATATGCACTGCATTTCCGATGATCCATCACTGAATGAAGTAGATTCTACAATCTGTAACCAGATGTCATTATAAGGTGTCATGTTGTTAGCGTTGGTTCAATCTCTTAGCCTTAATTTTAGTTTTCCTGCCTCTATTTAGCTACTTTCGATACGAAGTAGCTACTCAACTGAGTGAACACCCATCCAGAAAAAGAAACTGGAATTAAGACCCCAGAAATAATAATAAAGTACATTAAGATTTATAATTTATGAAACAAATTAATATTCGAAATATTGTATAAAAGATTCTGATATTTAAAAAACCGATCGGAGACATTCTTTTAGAATACCGGTATTTTATAAAATTTCGCCCCAAGGAAAGTAAAAGATTAATAACTACCGGTAACTAACTTTAACTAATTCACTGGCTCTACCGAACCCTTAGGTTCATGGCCGCGCGGACATAAGCTTTCCATGCATCCCTACCCTGAGGCAATGTTTTCCAATCATCTCCTGTATAATCTACTTCTCTCAAACCATGGATAATGTTATTCACCCACCTCATCCTTGGTCTACCAACTGGGCATTCCCTCTAGTTTTCCTACAAGAAGCTTCCATGAATCTCTTTCATTCCCCATACATGCCACATGTTCTACCCATCGCAGCCTACGATTCTTAACTGTTATTATTATATCTGACTTCCTATACATATCATGTAGCTCATTATTATGTATTTTTCTTCATTCATCTGTCTCTTCATCTCTTTTTGGCCTAAAAAGTTTGTTAAAATTCTATTCTCAAATACTCGTAATCATCTTTCCACCCTTAAAGTAAGAGTTCATGTTTTGCATCCGTATAATACAACTGGGAGAATAAAAGTTTTATATAGGCTACTTTCATAAGTAATGCCACGAGTGATTTCCAAATTATCGATAAATTCACGACTCGCGAAGTGAGTAGTGAATTTATCTAGAGAATTTGGAAATCAAGAGTGGCATTTTTTAGGACTATTTAACGAATAAAATTAAGCTGTTTCCTCACAAATCATTGCTTAACTATAGTTATTTAAAAATATTTACATATTTAATGTAAACGGCGATGTTTGAAAACAAATCAGAAATGTGAGGTTATGTCCATTCACTGCTGCTTGATCATATTATTTATTGCCAAATAAGATCGCAATATTGTAAGAGTGCACCCAAGTGGAGAAATAATGAAACACATCAAACTATATATCATAATCATCATTACGGGTTATTTATTTATTTTTTTAGTAAACAACGCAGTAAAATCAAGGAATCTTTTCATTATTTGCTACATTCAATATATTTGTTGGAGAAAAATAATGATTTGACCTGTTCAGAACATTAAAAAGGAGGAGCTTTCTTTATCACAAAATCAGGAGCTGATAAAGAGAAATCGATAAAGAGCGAGGTGAAACACGACTGTCATTGGTTGTAAAATAACATTCATTGAAACGTGATTGGTCATTGACTAGCATTTGTGGCATGAGTTAAATAGTCAGTTGAAATTTGTTCAAAGAAGTTGCGACAACAAGAGTCCATGCAATGCATAATAACACGCATTTACAAAATTGAGCCTATGTTTAATTGTACTTGTAATTATTGTTCCTAGATATTTGAATTCAGTCACTTCGTCAAAATTTCCGTCATTTCTCATTACTCATTAGTTATCAATTTCCATTATATAATTAATTTCTATGAGTGACCATATATTTTGTTTCATTTTTGTTTACTTCCAGTCCCAATTTCTTAGTGTTACTCAACAGAGTGTTCGTGTTTGCCTTTAGTATATCCTGGTTATCGCTCAATAATACTACATAATCAGCATAAACTAATAGCCTACTAATACAATTGAGTTGTAGGCCTTCTTCATTCTCCAAAGTTTTGATGGCATGCTCTAATACAAAATTGAATAGTAGTGGAGACAGTGCATCTTCTTGCTTTAACCCATTGTGAATTTCAAAAGTATCCGAAAACTGTTTGCCTACACGCACACTATTCTTTGTGTCATTTAGACACATTGGTTTAAGTCTAACTAACTTAATAGGAATTCCGAACTCCAGAAGGATACTATAGGCCTATACTGTAACATCTTCCTTTTTTTGAATTGTATGCCTTTTTAAAGTCTACGTACAGTTGATGTACTGCGTCATTATATTCCCATTTCTTTTCTAAAATCTTAAACTAAAAATCTGATCTGTTGCAGATCTGGGTCTTCTAAATCCATATTGATGATCTCCTAGTGTTATCAATATAGGGAGTAAATCTGCTTACTAATATATTTATTAGGATTTTATACGAAGTTGAAAGTAATAATATGCTGCTGTAGTTGTTGCAATCATAGTAAAATATTAATTCTAACATAAATTATTCAGTTAATTATTTCGTTGAAATAAATGTAATATATAATATTTTTAATTTTTCGTCTTTAAAACAATGTCGTCAGTAAAAAAAAAAGTTCATAAAATCTTCCGACATTTATAATATACTCATATATTAAAATAATAGTTCTCCGAAAAATATTGTTAGTACTTCAGATCTATCAACATTCTTTAGAACTGTATATTTAATTTATATTTTCTCGATTCGTGGTACAGTTGAAAGAATTGAGTTAATGGGCTCCAACAATGTTAATTGATCGTATATTTACTTATCATTAGTGTAATATGCAGACATAGACTAAAAATAGCCGAACTAGCACGATCCCTGGATTTTAGGATTCAACAAGGAACTTTCGGAATTATAACACAGAAGGGGATTTACAGTAGTTAAAAAAACAGCAAAAAGTATTATTTTGTAGTATATTATTACAGACCTGAAGAATGTACTATACAGTTTACATATGTAGTTTTGTCAGAAGAAAGTACGAAAAGTACATATACATACATAAGGACTTTATTAAACTAAAAGTAAGATACATACAATGTTATTTACAAATATGGATCGCACGGGCAGTAAGCCGTACGTGCTCTTGACAGTCCGTTACAATACGTTGATGTTTGGTAATAATATACTTAAAAAAACAGAATAATATTACAATTAGATATCAATAAAATTACATTATATATTAACTTAGTTATGTAGAATTATTAAGAATTAATGGTATTGCAATTTGTTAACATATTTATTTATTCCTGAATAGGTCTAAGTGTTGTTCTTATTTTCCGCGTTTTTTCCAGAAATCTACCCACGTTTATCCAATTTTCTGGGTTTACCAGTAACTCGTAGCATGCCAATCTTTCACGATTTGAATTTAGAAATCTTTCCGGTAATAACTGTTGCCTCCAATATTCTAAATCGTTACATTTTCCTAATAAATGTATCTCGTATTTAAAGCTCCCGCACATTGGACATATTCGCATATTGTGATCGTCGCTAATTTAAAAAAAAATCCATGCCCCTAACCTCAACCAAGCAAGCCCTGATCTCTCTTTAAATCCTAGATTGAGTATATAAGATTCATTTCCCCAAACTTGTTTTAGGTCTCTTTGTAAAAACAGTGATCGTTTTTCCGCACATTCGACCAAAAATATTTTGTCGGTTTCACGAAAAGTAGCGAAAACAGTAATTACAACTTCATATATTTACTAGATAAATAATCTTTATAATAATAATTATAGTCTTATTCATTATTATTTTATCTACAGTTGTGATAAGCTTAGCCTCAATTCTATCAAAAAAAATAGTTGAAGACCGAGAAAAGTCCTTAGAAATAGCTTAAAATGCGTGTTATAAAGATTATGGATCGTGTAAAAGAGGCGTGAATTATGATTGTCTGCTTAGTGGGCGCATTCAGCGGGCAGTAAAGCGCTTTAGCGCTTTAGCAAAAATGGCTGCCATTTGCAGCGAAAATTTAAGGAGTCTGTTGAATGGACCGCTGCATGCAGCTATACCGCCAAATTTAAATTTGTTCATTGGCTCATTACTCATATTACTACGCGATGCTATTGAAATTAATCATAATACTAATAGGGTTATACAGAATTTACGATTTATTTTAATGTATGTAATTTATGAAATCGACGAATAGATCGTTTAAAATAAAATATTATTATAACGAGAAAATTTGTATTTGTTTAATTATTAATATATCAGGCGGCTCCGTGACGCAAGCGATTAGACGCTCGCCTCTCACCGCTGGCTTCTCGAGAACTTTATTTATAATGTTTATTATTAGTTTAATCATATTAATTTGTGTTTTAGTAAGAGTAGCTTTTTTTAACTTGGTTAGTCTCGGTCATTATAAGTAGATTTTGTAGTGGAGGAAACGGATCTACGGCATGTTCTTTCAGGGTTTCTCCCATTTTCCCCTACCACAATTTTATTCCACCTTTCCCCATTTCGTTCATCAGATGTAGTCAGCCTGCACCCTAGTTAATTACAGACCTCTATAAATATAGTGGCTTAATCTAATCACTTGATCTGACCCTGATTTGGACACAACTTGATATTATTTTATTATATTTAAACATCACTCCTGCGAATTCCCTATGTGATGCATATCTTGCTCCTTCATCATCACATAACACATATATTTAATAACCACACTAAAAGTATTGCCAGGTGGGCTGTAGGGTAAATTTTATTCAATTGTTCAGCCTTTTATTCATGTGATTTCTTACATAATATTTGACACTTTTAGGTCTATATTTAAATCTATGAGGAATAGGGGTTACACTAGAAAATGCAGGAAGTACAGGCATATGTGCAAAATTAATGTATGTGGTGCAAGACATGACCTAAGTACAGCAACCAAACAATTGTATAAAGGAAAGCATCATTGTATTTTTTCAACCTCAAACATACTTCATCTTTATTTTAAATTTGTCAAGGAATAGGAATGAAAACAAAGAAGAATATTAATTTATAATAATTTAAATAGTTTTCTTAATAATTTAATTAACTTTTTTTGCATCATCTGATAATATTAATTACTTATAAGAGTAACTACCATAATATTTATGGCTAAAATAAAACCAAAACATTATATGCAATTTCCAACCATATATGTGAAATTCTGTCATAACAGCAGTTAATTATAGATAACCTCTCACTCACCATACTTAAAGACATTATTTAATATAATTCTAACATTAGCAATGCCACTTTCTTAGTAAAGTTAAGTGCTACACTAAATAGTATATCACTGAATCATTTATAATAATATGAAAAACATTTACCACCAAGATTAATGGTAGTATACAGTGAATAGCAATATCCCATAAGAGAGACTACATGCATTTGAATTAAAAGACATAAGACCACATTTCATTTTGCGATAAATTGGGAATTAAAGTGAAAGTTATTCATACCTGGTTCAAGAAATGGCTCTCAGTATCTCAATGATAGGACATAGTATATAAAGTTGGAGATTAAATAATAATGGATCAGCTGTGATTAAAATCCTATGCAGAGTGCAAATTTTTTTTGTTAATACATTAACCAACTCTAGCTGTAATTTAATTTTATTTATGCACATCACACTGAGTATTTGTATTCTTCACTGTTCAAATTTAGATAAGAAATCTAGAATATTGTAATATTTGAATTCAAGTTATGGCCGATACTTCACAAAACTCTTTATTCAGAAAAGATTACAAACATAAGATACACAGTTCATCTCTTTGTCCATTACACAATTTTCTTATTGTGTTGCACATTTAAAGAATAGTACAAATGTTCGTTTATCTGTAGAGAGTAGAGAAAATTGGTTCGACAACCACTGTAGCACTTCCAGAAATGACCCCATGAACACAATCATACTATTCTAATGTATTTCATATATCTTGAAAACAAAAATTATAATTAACTTGGCACCAGGTATTAGCGAATGAATCATCTGCGGATACAATTTTCATAATAAAAACATTCACTCGTCAATAACACAATGATTTGCATGAAAAGAGGTTATAATCGTAAATTCTTGATCTTGATAACAATCTTAAGATTATCACTGTCTTTAGTTTTACTTAATATATCACTTATGTTCGTCTAAAACGGTTAGCCACCTCGAATAACTCGTATATTAATGTCCAGACATAAATAACACAAAATTTGTACATCAAACATAAATTGTTTATGGAGAAAGACGCCATGTTTAAACTGAATGAACCAGCCAATCACAATGTATGCAGCGGTTTCTTCTATCTGCAGCCTACTTTTACTTCGCTGCAGTAGCTGCAAGTCCGCTAGAGCGCTTTATTGCCCGCTGAATGGTATGCTGCAGATAAAGCGCTAAAGCGCTTTTGCAGCGCTTTGGCTACTGAATGCCCCCAGTGTAATGTTGATACTTATCGGCCGGCTACTCAGGTTCAGTCGCTATTGCTGTCGCCTATAAACTTGAGGTAAATTTCATATTGTAAAGTAACCGATGCTAATCTAACCACCTAACCTAAATAACACAACCATGTTAGCTATGTCCATCCATAGTAATTCTGCCGAAGACAGCTCCTTCACAGCAATCATAGCATTTGCATGCTATACTTGCAGCTTTACTAGGGAATTGTAGGTGTGGTAGCTTTCCGTTTCTTTCCACACCGGGTTAACTATATAACAGCCTGAATAATGTGCTGTAAAAATCAATTGACTTAATGGTGCAGGATATATAGATTCTGTCTGGTAAGTATTATTTTTTTTTTTTAGTCGGCCGCGGTGGACTAGTGGTTATGCTCCCTTGCCTCTGGTCCCGAGGGTCGCGGGTTCAAACCCGGCCGGGGTCGATGGATATTTTAGGACGGAAAAATCCAAGGAGCAAGTCCTCCGGGAGGGACTTTAAGCCGTGGGTCCCGAGTCTGAAGATTTTCAGGCTCGTAAAAAATCCTTAAGCCTGAATGAAAAGGCCTCTAAGCAAAATTTATCGAATTTTCCCGTCCTAGTACTATCTTGGTTTCCTAGATGTCAGTATGAGGCGGAACGCTGACCACGTACCATTCAAAATGACATCTATACGAAAACAAGAGTAACTAAATTAATATGGTTCAAATCCTTCCCTGTAGGGGGAGAGCGCCTAAATCTCTGTAAAGGGAAAACATAGGCTTACAATACAAGTATTGTTTTTTTAAACAAGATTTTAATTGGAATGTTTTATGACCTGGAAGCAACCGAGATGAAATTCCTACGATATGTCACAGGATGTAGTCTACTCTTTTGGACAAACGGAGGAATGAAGATATTCGTGAGGAATTACAAATAACTAGTGCGATAAAAAAATAGAAGAATATAGAAATAAATGGTTTGAACATGTTAGTAGAATAAGTGAAGAGAGGATACCTTATAAGATGTTAAATTACAATCCACAAGGACATAGAAGTCGTGGACGACCATTTAAAAGATGGAGCGAGCAACTATAATATGGAGCCGGAACAGATCAGAAATGGTCTAAACCGTGACAGAAGATGATGATGATTTCTGACAAGAAATGAAACTATTCTTCAAAGTAGAAACCACTAGGTTCTATGGTCTTGAGGTATCTTCCAGCGAGGTTTGTACCAGTCTCTGGTTTATGACGCGAAGAATTCGTTAAGACTCAATTCACAGCGTCAGTGTTTTAATGATTTCAACATTTTACGCAAGAAATGGGAATTTGGTTGAAAAAAGTGTAATTTTAAGGCACAAGGTGAGGGCTGTATGGTGGGTGTAGTAGCAGTTTAATTCCTCCAAATTTCTGAATTTTTGTCATGGTTGTTCATAAAATAAAATAAGTTAAAATATACCTTCTTAGGTAAGATCCGTCGTCCTTAACTTATAAAATATGTATTCTTTATGCCTGTAGGCCTTTCAGAACATCCGTTCCATCTTCAGCAGGTCCTTCTTCGCTACAATATATAATATGATGGTTGATGCTGCTGGTCCTAATGTGTTGTTGTCGTGACTCATTCGTGACTCAGTCGTGACAACACCACATTAGGACCAGCAGCATCAACCATCATATTAGATATTGTAGCGAAGAAGGACCTGCTGAAGATGGAACGGATGTTCTGAAAGGCCTATAGGCATAAAGAATACATATTTTATAAGTTGAGGATGACGGATCTTACCTAAGAAGGTACATTTTAACTTATTTTATTTTATGACTTTCCACCTCAACTGTTTTAACAATGAATTTTATTAGTATTGATGGTTGTTCATGCAGTAGCCCCATAGGGTCTGGTCGGGCTTGAACCCAGTTATTGTGAATAAAAATCCACATCGACTGCTCGCAAGTGACTGCTCGCAAGTGACAGTATGTTGACCAATGCGATAACACATGTTCCCGCTAGAGCCAATTGCCAACATATTTACTCACATATAAAGGGATTCTATCACAAGAGTCCACTTGCATTAGTGGGCACGTTAGAGTGAGAAAATTGGTAAGTTAGTGTGAGAAAATGAGCGAGTTTATACATCAGATTAGTTTAATGTTCACTTAAAATTCATCGGAGAACATATTGTTTAAACAACTCACCTCATAGGATTCATGCTTCCATGATATCGCGATTTCAAACATAATCATGTTCATCGTCAGCCATAACTCCGACTGATGAAATTCTTCGGCCGTCAACTATTCTATTGTCGCCATCTTCAGTGCTGCCATCTATGGTTGAATTTATGAACTTCGAAATCAATGTAATTTCGTTAGGGATATCAAAATTCATTGATCTATTTTTGTTTTTCTGAATGTATATTTTTTCCCAAACTGTCAATTCCAAAGGTTTCACTTGTTTGTTTGCAGGTTTTTGTGACTATTTAACTCATGCCCCAAATGGGACTCAATGGCCAATCACGTTTCAATGATTTCTGTTTTACAACCAATTAGATTCGTGTTTCAGGAACTATTTGTCAGTGTTATAATTACCATATTAAAGAAGGCTCCTCCTTTTTAATATTCTGAACAGGTCTGACCATTATTTTGCAGTGACTGAACCCACTAGAAATACGGCTACCAGATTGTATATATAGTGCATAGATGTCAACACATGCAGCATGCGGGAGTTAATGTAAAAAACATTTGTAGCAATTGATTATACTACCAAAAAAGAAACCACTGTTTGCACTTTCTTAAATGTATTTTTTCCCAGGTAACAATCCAGAAAAATATAATTGTCATATTTACATCATACGACATCAGAAATGAATTAATTACAGTTTGATGTGTTTCATTTTTTCTCCACTAGAGAGCATTCTTACAATATTGCGTTCCTTTGGCAATAAATAGTATGATCTGGTTGCAGTGATAAACAAAAGAAGCAGATGAAGCATACCTATCGCTTCTCATTTGTTTTCAAACATCGCCGTTTACATTAAATATATAAATATTTTAAAATAACTATAGTTAAATAATGATTTATGAGTAAACAGCTTAATTTTATTCGTTAAATAGTCCTAACAAATGCCACTCTTGATTTACAAATTCTCTAGATAAATTCACTCCTCACTTCGTGAGTCGTGAATTTATCGATAATTTGGAAATCACTCGTGGCATTACTTATGATACGAGTAAATTGGCTACACTGTATGATCAATGACTAATACATATTTAACATTGTAAATAAGGCGATTTTAGGTTACCTTGAGCTCAACTACTCACTTCATTTTAAGGCATTTAAAACTTTGTTTTTAAATCAACATATATACTTATTCCTGCCATTGCAATATTGTAACAATAAATTGTGTATATATATTTTTTTTTCTAAGGAGTTCGTCAAAATTTCGACTATACGGTTACTTTTTAATCTTTCATTTCTTTTGAATTATTTGAGGTTTGTATAAAAATGTTCAGAAAATTATACTATTATTGTTAATTTTGTATTTATTTTGTTTGACATATGTTAAAATAATATAGTTTTATCATTTTATATGAAATTTATCACATAAACAAATAAAACAATGAAATAAATATTATTTTCAGTAGGAATTATTCAGAATTCTGTCACTTTTGACACTCACTGTATATAAAATATTGTAGACAACACATAGCCCAAATAATTCCCAAACTTTGCCTTACACATGAGGAGAAACTCCGAAAAACGTCACCTAGAAACTGTATACCTGCCGGCTGGTGTTGAATCTGCACCCTCTGTGTATAAAGCAATATCATTACCCCGATATCACAGATGTGGACAGTTATTTTTGTTATAAAAATCATTTTAAGTGTAAATACGAAACTTTTTTTAAAATGCTACCACTTCAATTACAGATATTATTGTTCACCCGGTTTTAAAGATCAAAAACAGCTAGAAAGTTAATGCCCGTGAAATGAAATTGGTTTCGGCATCGCTCTATATGAAAACCTAGTTAGCATTTAATAAAAATTCTAAGTCGACATATATATATGCTCTTTATTGTATAAACACATATATATGAAGCATCAAATTAAGCTTACACACATGTGCTTTATGAACTCATACTGGCGGAAAAGAGGAGAGGGGAAGAACACGAGGGGAGCATTTGCAGGAACAAGGATAAAATTCCTCTAATGACACGTTGGAGTAAAAGAGACAAAATTAAAGTTAGGGATTTTTTGGCTTGGACCACCTTCATCTGTATTCCTCCCCCCCCCCATTCCCCACCATATCTTAACGTAACGTCTTCAGTAGCTTTTCTAAACGTCTTGTTTTATTTATTCGTGATATGTTTTTTCTTCTTTATTTGCCTCCGCAACTGGGAGGTGGGTTTTAGGGCGGGAAGATGTTTCACTCATTCAGTGCGGCTCATCAGTATCGTGTGTGCGCGGGCAAGTGAATATATTTCACGCCTAGATGCTTAAGACGTGTGTGAAATTATAAGTGATGACAGAAACCATAATCCTCCATTCTTAACGTGTTAATACAATTGTGTTTCGCACATTCTCTTCATATTTATATGGCCTGTGTTAACAATTTTAAAATTTTGTCTTATGGTTAGTGTAAAATATTTTAGAAACAAAAATTATAGGAATATTTTTATTAAAAAACTGTGGACTTTATAACCTTATCAACTGCACTACCATACAAGTAAGCATAAGTGATTTTATTAAAAAATAAGTTAAGAATTAAGATATTTGATTTCCTAATACACTTTTTTTACTACAGTAAGAAATTACTAGGCATATTTACATCATAATGATGATGATTACGATTGGCAATAATAATAATAATAATAATAATAATAATAATAATAATAATAATAATAATGTCAGCGAGAACCTAAATGAGCATTGCTCGTGTTCTCGCTGGCAATTCAGTAAAACTTGTATTAAAATTAAACAATATATTTTAGTACTCGGTAAAAATGGTAAGTCAAAGGATACCATTTTTATATGCAGTGTTTTAGATATGGAATACTGGAGGACAACGTATCTCTAAATATTCGGTGTGGATGTTTTAAATATTTTCCCTTAGAATTTATTGAATGCTGACAACATTGCTGGAACTATCTATGGACAGTTATTTTTTGTCAATAGTCTATAAAAAAATCTCGTTCTATATACAGTATAATTATACTATATAGCCTCTTAATGGAAGCTCCTATAACTGCCAGTCCGGTAAAACTAATGCTCTAACAATATGAATTAGAAAAATGAGCATTTTAGGTATCGTAAGTTAAAAACGACTTAAGTCTTCTATCTAGAAGAATATTATTATGACAATTAAACATACACAAGATATAATGTACGGTTAAAAACTATAAATAGTTACCTTGTAGGTCCGTCTCCTCAACTTAAGTTCTTTTAAAATTCTGTAGGCCTTTCGGGACTAGTCCCATCATCAGCAGAATGCATTAGGTCCCTTCTTGTTGACTCTTGTTAAAGCACTGACTTGGTTGTGAGAATTTTGTACAGAGGATTGTTATAATTCAAATAATACAGAGTTTTAAAAGAACTTAAGTTGAGGAGACGGACCTACAAGGTAACTATTTTATAGTTTTTAACCGTACATTATATTACTGTGAACTAATACCTCAACGGAAACTTACCATGAATTTTACTAGTATCGATACACAAGATGTTTATAACCATCTTAAAGAACACATTTTATGACTCAAATTGTAAGGTATAAGGCATAAGTAAAAATAATATGCATTTTTTTTACTTGAGTCACTTGTTCCACAGAACATTATAGGTCCAGAAATATCAATAAATTAAATTATTTATTATAATAATTCACTTTATTTTGATATAATTCAAATAATTAGTATACATAATTTTAAATATATTCCTCTCTCAATATAATAATTTACTGAACGTGAATGACTATATATATATATATATATATATATATATATATATAGTCATTCACGTTATATATACCCGGGTTCGAATCCCGTCCAGGCATTTATTTTTCTTATCATACCATATATATATATATATATATTAGTTTACTTATTCCTCATTAATATACACTTTATTATGCAAGTGTTTTACCTTCTTGCTTTATTGTATAGATTTCTAGCATTGTTCTTATAAAAATACAATCTTGAAGTGTGCATGCACCGTGTGCTGTAAGTATAATAATAAAATATGTTCGTACTATTAAATGGCGGACAATTATTTGTTGTTACCTATATCCCGTACACGGTATAAATAGAGGTGACCAGAATGAGAGAACACGATAATAATTGAAAACTTAACTGTATTAAATACTTTATCCATTTGGTTACAATAGCAACCAGCCCATTAGTCAACACTTATTCAATGTTATAGGCCTATAAAAAGAAAAAATGGATATGCAATTTTTATTAAATAAAAACTTGTTATGAACTATTTTATACGTATATGTTATCTACGATGTGAGGGAAGTAGATTATACAGGGAATTATTGGAAAACATTTGTTCAGGAAAAGGATGTATGGAGAGCTTATGTCCGCACAGCCATGAACCTACGGGTTCGATAGTGCCAGTGACTTAGAGTTATGAACTATTTTATAACAATTTTTGTATATTTTATATTAAATTTGTAGGCCTATTGTTTTCATTGGTTTTGTTTAATTTATTTTTGTTATAATGCTTATATTAAATAGCATAGTCTTGTTATATTGTTGTAATCTTAGTAACATTTTTATATATTTTAATAGTAGTCCTTTGCTTTAGTTTATTTAATATTACCATTTATATTTTTTAAGGTTATATATTTAATTGTTATATTTTCTGTAGGCCTATAATAACTTCAGAAAAGAAGAGAAGGTTTCATGGCCTTAAGCCTAAAGATAAATAAATAAATAATATTCTATTATTTTTCCAAAGCAATAATGAGTCTGACAGTTCATGAATCATAAAGAATAAAAAAAATCACTGATATTACAAGATTTATAGATTTATTATCTATTATATTTTGACAAATAACGATGAAATATATAGGCCTATACTCTGCTGTATAAGAAAATAAATGAAGATATAAGAAATCAACTAAATATTTTCAAACTTACAGACCGAATAATTAAATATAGCTACGACTGCAAGGAACATATTGATAGAATGTCAGAAGAAATATATCCAAAATTATTGATAAATTATCAACCGCACTGAAGGGGAAATGTTGGACGCCCACACAGAAGATGGTGTAAACAATTTTAACAATTCTAACTTCCATGAAACCAGAACGATCCAACAGGCTTAATCCCTGGATGATGATGAACGATGAAATATTGGATAAAATGTATGCAGAAGTAGATCTGTCCCTTCGCGGATGTTGAAGCTGTTATCTTTTTTGACCCACTCGTTATTAATGCTCCCCTTTTGTAACTGTTTTCAAAATATGCAATTATTAAGAACTGTTGAATAAACTTGTATTTTAATAATTTTTATCACTCCGCCGTTCTAGCTCAGATAATAGCATGCCTGCTTCCTGACTATCGAGTCCTGGTTCGGATAAAATTTTTAAATTGTAAAATTAATTTAATTATGATTTAATTATAGGCGGCTCCAAGGCACAAGCGGTTAGACGCTCACCTCTCACCGCCTGAGATCGAGTCTCGGTCACTCCATGTGGGTTTCGCTGTGGACGAAACGGAACTTGGGCAGGTTTTTTCAGGGTGTCTTCCATTGTTCCCTGTCACAATTTGATTCCACCATATATATATATATATATATATATATATATATATATATGGGGGTTTATCTCATCTCATCCCTTGACCCGACCCTGAATTGGACACGAGTTAAGGATATTTATATTTATGATTAATTATATAATATTCAACATCGGGGTCAGGAGGAGTGGTGGTATACAATTTTTAATCGTTAGATTTTGCACGAGATTCCTGCATTAAATTACAAATCCGTTCGCAGTACCATAATATGTTGAGAAGGCACGTGGTAATATTGATAACGATTCGTCCGTCAAATGGGGACTGGATTACTGAAATTATATACCACTACAGTCCACCGCTCTACCAACTGAGCTAGCAGAGGATACACTATTAACTTCTTACAACGATGGACTAAAAAGTCGATACGTCCGCAACCTATTATACCGGTCTTTATGTTTTTGATGTTCTGATGATCCTGGACAGGATCTTAGAAAAAATTAAGAAATTATTGTATTGCCGTTGGTCCTTTATAAGTATACGAAGTTTCAAGTCGATCCAATGTTTCAAGTGGGTGAAAATCGTGTCCAAAGATTCCGTTACATAGACAGATACAGCTCAAGCTAAGATAAAGCGTGTAAAAACACAATTTTTATCCGAAGTTTGAAACATTGCTATCAAAATCCTTACTTTTATTTGTTAATGCTTTGATATGCTGTATATTTAATTAATTTGTATATCTGTCCGAAGCAAAGTGATTCCTTTATAAAATACTGAATTCTCTTTGATTACGCACCAGATTAAAATCGTAGTGTTCACCACTTTGAATACATAGCCGAATGAGAGATTGTAATTTGTATTCCGAACATTCATTGCGTTTAGGGCGTGATTTATGCTTAGTTTTGACCACATGCCCTCATTTAGCCAAATTTCAAGTTATTTAAAATTCTCTCCGTCAATTGATCTGTAAGTTGCATGAAGAAAGAGTTAACTTTCAAATTGAGGAACGTTTATGTGTATGTTGAAATATAATTGTCTTATATGTTTAAATGAATGTTCAATAACAATAAAAATAACATAATAATAATAATAATAATAATAATAATAATAATAATAATAATAATAATAATAATGATAATATAAACATGGATTGAAAAAAATTCTTGCAGCATGTTACTATTATTATTATTTATTATTTATTATTTATTATTATTATTATTATTATTAACGGTAGTACTGAAATATTAGTATTGTTAATATTAAAGGATGTAACTTATTAAATGTATGCAAATGCAGTCGGACAAAATTCCAAATTTCCAAATAAAAATTACTATTTTGTTTTTGCTATAATAAATATTAGTTGCCTTTACTCATCAAGAAAAATGTTTTAGTTATTTATTAATTAACAAAGTGGAATTATGGAATTAGGAAGTGTTTTCGATCTCGCTTTCCTAAGAGAAATATCAATGTCCCTATTCCATTCCCATTTGGTGTTAAATGACCTACTCATTGCCGTCTACAAGACTTAAATGTTCTTATTGTATCTGGTCTTCCATACAGATCATGTAGTTCATTGTCATGAAGTCTTCTCCATTCACCTGCTTGTTCATCTCTCTTCGGTCCAATATATTTACCTGAAAGCTTTATTCTCAATCAGACATAATCTTTTCTCTTCCCTTGAAGTAAGAGAATATGTTTCTCGTCCTTACAACTGGAGAATAATCATTGTGTGTGTGTGTGTGTGTGTGTGTGTGTGTGTGTGTGTGTGTGTGTGTGTGTGTGTGTGTGTGTGTATGTTAACCGCTGTAGTCTCGAGGTAGCATGCTGCCTTGTCACGCAGCGGGTCCGGGTTCGATCCCCGGTCGGGGCAGTTTTTCTGGGTGAGGTTTTTATCGGGGATTTTCCTCCCCTGTAAGACAAATGTCAGGAAAACTTTAAGGTCCAAACGGTCCCCGAAATCATATGGCCATTATCATCAATATCATCCTTATCATTATCATCATCATCATCCTTCACCGGTGTGGAAAGCAAAGGGAAGCTACCACACCTACAATTCCCTAGTAAAGCTGCAAAGCATAGCATGAAAATGCTATGATTGTAATGAAAGACCTGCCCTCGGGTAGAATTACTATGGATGGATATATATATATATATATATATATATATATATATATTATTTTAATGTTATTTGAGAAATTTTGGGATGGCAGGAGACCCTGCATAATACGTAGGATGTGTTTCCAGAGTTGATGCTATGTTTAATTTGTTCCTGCACCTTATCACTGTTTGTAATTATTATTCCTAGGTTTTTATTTCAAGACACTTCTTCAAAATCTCCCTCAATTGTCAGTAAGTGGCCATTTCAATTATATAATGTATATTTTTATAACCTATAATGTATTGCAATAAAGATTAAAATGATAGCGGGGGCAATTGTCCATGCAACTTCAATTAATTAGCCTTCAAGGAGGAACCGGTTGTTAAAATCATTTATAATTAATATAACTATTACATAAGTTACAACAACTAAAATTATAACAATAATTATAAAGTTTTATTGATATTTTCCAGCCACAGTATCCTAGTGTTCTTTAGTAGTATATATATATATATATATGTTGGGTTATAACATTTCCTCGCTAAGGCCTAATAATACGTCATCAGCTTATTAATATCATTAAGTTATATGCTTCTTCTTTACTTCCTGGTTTAGGCAAGAGTTGCCTATATGCAAATAATATAATTGATTTTAAAATGACAGGGGTCATAAATACAAAGACAAGGATGTAGTTTATCACCGAATCCGTTTAATATATACATGGACAGTATTCCAAACGAATGGAAAAATTTTGCAAACCCAGGAATTAAAATTAAAAACTTATTGGTTTCGCATCTATTGTCATCCAAATGTTCTAAATTTATTGATTTAGTTCGCGTAACTAATTCATTGTCACTACCTTTCTATTCTTTATACTGTCAGTACATTCCTCATCAAACCATTTCTTGTTTTGCCTCTTTTTAGAATAACCTACGATTCTGATGCTCTCAGTTTAAAAGTATCCCCTATTTATTTACACCAGTTTGTTCTTCGAATGCCACATTTTTATCTGAATATTACAGTATTTCAAATCTATTAGCAATTTTAATATTGTATTCCTTCTCACTTCACTATTTCTCTTTTTTTATTAAAACATTTTATTGTAATGTTTAGCGATTGTACCTCTCATTAGCGATAACTGTTCTCAGATTTTCATCCTGACTATAACGTATGTTGATCCATATTGTAGTCTCTACCCCTAACTGAATTGACGTCCATGATACTAGTGTGTCAGCGTTTTTCTACTCACACAGGATGAGTCTGGTTTCGCGTTTCACAAACTGGAGACGTCCAAGTATCTTACACCGGTAGTTATGAACATCCGTATCCTGGAATGTTGTGCTCTTAACAATAAGATTCTTTGATGTAGCAAAGGTGACTCTCTCTCTCCTCTCTCTCTCTCTCTCTCTCTCTCTCTCTCTCTCTCTCTCTCTGTCTGTCTGTCTGTCCTCTCTCTCTCTCTCTCTCTCTCTCTCTCTCTCTCTCTCTCTCTCTCTCTCTCTCTATATATATATATATACATACACATGAATGTTAGTTTGTTTGTTTGTAGTTTGTTGTTTGTTCGTACTTTATACGCGGCCATACCGTTGGTCCGATTGAGATGATTTTTGTAATATGTTCAGGAGATTCCCGAGATGAACATAGTCTATAAGAGAGTTCTGATACTCAACTCCTACAGCCTAAACCATAACGAATACACAAAATTAATGTAAACAGAATTGAATCTCTCAAAAAGCTCTACAAAAAAGTCCGCGATAGCATATGTTTATCTCTTACGGATAACTCACAATAACCATTTTTGTCTTTCATTAATGCCAAGAAGACCGAGACAAGTACGTAGATTCGTGTGCAAGCATAGTAGCACACGGCGGGTATTCTTTTATCGGATAACTCACAATAACGAATTTTGTCTTTTAGCTCATTTATACCAAGAAGATCGAGATAAGTAGATTACCGGGCAACACCTGGTAATCAGCACGGAAATCTTAAAATAATTACGATATACATTTATAAGTATTTTTCATTTTACTTATTCAACTAATCATAAGAAGTACATTATTTTTTTTGTCTTTCAGCTCATTTATGCCAAGAAGATCGGGATGAGTAGATTCCCGGACAACGCCGGGTAAACAGAACGAGGTATCTGAACATAATTACGATATAAATTTTTCCTTCTACTTATTCAACTAAACATAAAAGCACATTAATTTGTAGCAGCGCACGCCGGGTATTAGCTAATATATATATATATATATATATATATATATATATATATATATATGTATATTGGCCTGAATATATCTTCCCGTCCCACTTTAGCATTTAAATCTTCTAAGTTGAGCTTACATTTATTTTATTTTTACACCTTATTAAATATACTGTCAAAACTACTTTAAAAATGTATAAATCAAATGTAATATCAGTAATGTAGATATAATATCACATTCACTAATGCACTTCATTGAACCATATCCTCAGTCAATCGAACCTATGTCAGCTGTGATATTAAGCTCATTAGATCCATCCAAAGTCTTCCTAGTAAATCATTGAAATAATGTCTACTGTCATCTACAGTATTCGATTTTATATTACCTGAAAATCTCAACTCCTGAACTTAATAATCCAATCTCATTCCTTATATAACTGAATATTTACTCTAGAGTAAGGTGACCATATTTTTAAAAAAATTGGCGCATTTAATACGTTTCTCAACGAAAAAGAGACAAAATTGGACTCTAGTATGTTTTTGTTATAAATACTTGTTTTACTCTTTATTGTTATATTATTCTTAGTTATTAGAATAATAAGAAATACTACACAATTCTCATGATAGGGCCTATATTAATATTCAATTCACTGTCTCCGTGGACCCATGACTATGCGCGCGGCTGCCCCGACATGAATCTCAGGTTCGAATCCAAGCGGTTCTCCGGAGGGTATTGGTGTTGGGCCACGCCGAGATTTTTCTTTTTTGGGGAGGGGGGAGGGCGGATTCTCCCATTTCCCGAATTTCATCCCACCAACACTCTCAACTCCTTTTCCCTTCCCCACGAGTCATTTTATTTCCATTAATTTATTCCATATATATTTCACCTCATCTCATGTTTGGTAAAAAATAGTCTGGTTTATTAAACCACAAGTGTTTAAAATGTGATCTAATGTACTTCCTCATGACCTGGAACGTGTGCGTCAATTTAGGGTAGATTAGGGAAACATGGAGGGTTGTAGCTCCTCTTCGAGGCCTTAGGCCGAGCCTAAATAAATGGCGGTATGAGTCTTGTATATGAATGGTTGATGTGTGTCGAACCAGGAACCCCATAACAGACTACATATCACCGTAGAACATATTTAATTTCATTTATTCCATAAAGTGAAGATGGGTAACATACAAGTAACATGCAATGAACCTAATATAATGTTGCCATATTAGAATCTTAAAACATTCTCACCCATCTCTGTTAATCTAATATTCAATTCACTCCAATCAAATAATCATTTAGAGATATTAGTACATGTTCATTGGCATTTTGCTGATGAATAGATCTTCTTTAGCAAGTAATATGTATTACTCAGCGTTTTGTAATAATTTATGCAAGTGTGATTTCAGTTCATCTTTTTTTGTCAGCATGGCTTCCAAAGCTTACTCTGAAAGTGGGTTCTTGTCACCTGTACACACTGCTGCAAGTCGATACCGATAATTGACTTGTCGCAAAGATTGCAGCCTGTTCATTATGCTTGCGTTCGATTCATTTTCAATATCTGCCGTTATGACCATATTTCCGAACACTTTAATAACCTCTCTTGGCTCCGTCTTACTGACAGCCGTAAATTGCATTCTCTTTCACTACTTTTCAAGCTTCTGAATTCCTACACTCCTACTTGCCTGGCGTCCAGATTTGAGAAGTTATCCTATTACCACAATATTGACACTAGGTCACAAGATAACAGTCTGCTAACAATTCCTTTTCATAGCACTTCCTCTTATTCTACTTCCTTCACAGTAGCCTCTGCCCGCTACTGGAATTTCCTTCCTCAAAATATAAGGGGTTGCCGCACACTTGGCACCTTTAAGTCACGCTTATACAGTTACCTGTTGTCTAATAATTAATTTCTCTTTATTTATTTAATTTATACTCTGTCATTAATACTTTTTTTCTCGTTTTTTTATACCTTGTACATATTATATATTTAATTCGTTAAATTTAGAGTAAATCAAAATAGATTATAAATATTGATTGTATTGTATTGTTTTTATTATATGTAATTGTTTATGTAGTTGTAAGACTATTTTTTTGTATTTTGTATTTTTTTAAAAAAACTGGTTGAGTGGCAGACAAGGCCTTAAGGCCTTAACTCTGCCAGGTAAAATAAAACTATTTATTTATTATTTATTATAATTGTTGTATTATAATATAAACGGCGTTGTCAGTTGTCAATAATCTTTAATGTTTTCATCATCATCAACAACAACAAGGATTAAGCCCATTGGCCTGTTCCGATCTCATTATAGGTCGAATTGGTCCCTCCATCTCTTCAATGGTCTTCCCAACAATCTTTTCCCTTTTGGTTTATAATTATACATTTTTCTTGGTATATGCTGTTCATTCATTCGTAATATGTGCTGAAGGTAAGCATTTTGATAGTAATGTATTCTTTCACAGAGATTAAATATAGTAAGTTCTGTTCTTATATCTTCGTTTTTCTTTTTATCGGTCCTTTGATATCCTGCTATTGCTCTCAACATCCTCATTTCTGCAGCCACTATTTGTTTATTATCTACCTTTGTTAATGTCTAGGTTTCACATCCATAGATAAGAGATGGAACTGCCAATACTTTGTAAAATTTTAAAATAGTTTCTCTTCTCGTTTTATTCAATAAAGTACGTTTAATTGTGCCTCATAGATAATTGAATCGTTGTATTTTAGTGTGTTTATCTAAATTTCTGTCATTACCTAAATGACATCCCAAATAATTAAAATTCTGAACTTGGTCTATAATTACATTGTTTATCACTATTTTTGTTCTTATTGCACATTTTACTTTCAGAGCTAATATTTTTGTTTTAGATGTAGATATTCTTAAATTGTATTTTAGAGAGATATTATTTAAAGTATATAATTTTTTCGTAAAACTAATATAGAAAACCAAAGGGGTACTTGTTAAGACAGTATTATGAGAAATATTGTAGCTGGGATTTTATGCGGATGTCATTGCCACAAAAAGAAACATTTTGGCTTTCCGTTTTACCTTTAAGACAAGATTGGACAGGGATTTAAAAATGTTCTGTCCCAGATAATACAGAACTTCTGGTCAGCTCATATTTGAATCCCATTTTATAATAATTTTACTTTGATTTCTTCTCCTTAATTTAAATGAATACGGTTCATATATGTGGTATATCAAATGTAGGCCTATCACTGTTATATTAAAACCTAATTAAACATTTGAGCATAAACTTTCATACATAGAGGTGCATGGAATTGGAAAACTCCTGTTCGCAATGTTTTTCGGATTCATCCCAGTTTTGTATTGGTTATGAGGACATATTTACCACTTATTAAACAATTTATCATATCGATCGGATTTTATTCCTGTTATTTCAATTTAAAATGACATTTTTATCAATGTATTTATAAGAAATGACGAAGAACAAAAATTGATTTATGTATGATATTTGTCACTGATGATTTTGTACAAATCAAAATTTTCCGATTGTTGTATGGAGGCTACATGTAATTTGCGTTAACAAATTAAACTATAATAAAAATTAAACAAATGAAAAAAAATTAATATTTGATCTTAAATGTGGTCTCGAGATAGCGTGCTGCCTTGTCAGTCAGCGGGCCCGGGTTTGATTCCCGGTCGGGATACATTTACTGGATGATGAGGTTTTTCGGGGTTTTTCCTCACCTGTAAGACAAGTGACAGGAAACTTCAAGACCGAAACGGTCCCCGATCAACATCTGGACATCATTATCATATTCACCTTATTAGTTTAAGTTTACATTTGAGGCCTCTCCTGGCGCATCATCACTAATCATACATATCATCTGGGCTGTGTAACTCAGTCTTCAAGGCGCCCCAACCTGAGAAATGAGTTAAAATAACGCCAGTGCCAGGAGAGAATATCGGAATGTCCAAGTGACAACATAGTGTCACTGAATAAAAAAATGTATTCAATTTAAAGGCTAAATTTATAATAATATCATTTATTTTAATATGTGATTCCTTAATCATTTATCGTCCGTGGCATGGCCAGTGATTATTTATGTTCTACTCAGACAGATCGAATTCGATTCCCGGGATTTTAAATCTTCACCCTGTATCTGGGTGTGAGTCCTTTGTTTTGTGTTGAACCCTACAATGGCTCTATCATACAATAAACGCAATACTAGAGAAGCTGCAACTTTGTATCGGTCAAATGTGAAGTCCAGACTTTCTTCTCCATATAAGTTACTCGCCCGGCGGTCGAATAGTGTAAGTCCCAACATGGATGATGGATAGATAGATTGGAAAAGAATTAGCTAGATTCCTCTACCTATAAAAAAAGGATTATAATTTTAATGTTTAATCATGAGGATTAATTGATACCTATCTCTTCAAGGAGCCTTGATTTCATTCATGAAAGAGTAGAATGATTATATATGTAATTTTTTTGTCTAATGCCACCAGGTTGTCTTTTATGGCATTTCTGGCTTCCTCCCCTGGCATTGGCGGAATTGTAATCCATTTCGTAGGTTGGGGCACCTGGAAGGCATAGCTACGTTACCCCGATGATATGGTGGGTGATAAATTCCAGACCATGTACAACCACACAAATAATTCCCTTTAAGAAAAATTGCTATGGTCTGACCGGGAATCGAACCCGGGACCTCAGTAACACTGACCACTAGCCCATTAGGCTGGTCTTGTAATAAATTATAATTATGATTAATATTCTGCTGAAGTTTATGAGTAAGTTATTTTTTACTAGTAGAGGTTGCCAGCCTCTAGCCAAACCCCTCTTCCTGGAGGACAGGGAACTGCAATTTCGGAGTGTTCGTCTCCTAGAGAAGTTGCCTTCACTACGGCTTTGGGGACTTCTCTTCTCCCCACGTAACCCTGTGGACGGGGCCCTACCCAGGTACTACCCACTGGGCGAGTGGGACCTGGAGCTCACAAAAGGGCAGGGGCGCCTACTCCCTGGAGTGGACTACCTCTTTCAAGGGTTCCACTCTGTTACCCAAGAAATTTTTTGAGATCTGTTAAAGGGTGCACTAAGGAAGACAGAATCGAAAACACAGAAATAAGACAGGAACTTGAAATATTTGCAATAACTGATAAAATAGATACATATAGAAAAAAATGGAAGCAACACATAGACAAAATGAATGGAGATAGATATAAAAAAAATAACAAAATACAAACCTGAAGGCACCCGAGATGTGGGCAGACCTAGAAAGAGATGGGCTGAAAGTCGGAACGGGTCAACAGACCTAATCCATGAATGCAGATGATGATGATTATTATTAATGTTCTAATAAAACATTAGACAGGTTAAAATAACGAGTATCGGTTGGCTGAAGGTTTCAAAATTTGTTTTAGTTTTCTATTCTTAAATATTCCATTATCACAATGAAACCAAAGTTTATTAATCGTATTTCTATAATTTACTTCTTCTTCTTCTTCTTCTTCTTCTTCTTCACTTCACGGGCTATGCAAATTGCCTGTTCCGCCTCACAGTTGTTCTGTCCATCTTTTCTCTGGCCTTCCTATATTCCTTAAACCTCTTGGCTTGTAATTAAATGCTACTTTTGGTAATCTTGTTACGTTCATTCTTTCTACATTTCTAAACCATTTGTCTCTGCATTCTTTGATTTTATCATTCAATGGATATGTATTTAACTCTGTTCTTATATCTTCATTCTATATCCGATCCATTCTTGTGCAGCCTTTTGTTCTTTTAAGGAAAGTTCATTTCTACGCTTTGTATTCTTCTTTGTAATTTTTTGGTCATCACCCAAGTTTCACTCCCATAAAGTAATGCAGGAACTGCCAATGTTTTATAAAACTTCAATCTAGTATCTCTTCTTGTTTTGTTCTTTAATGTTCTATGTATAGTTCAACATATAATTTGGAATCTTGACAGTTTCATATTTACGTCTCTTTCAGTTTTTATATTTATGGTAAAAATTACAACCCAAATAATTACAATTTGTTACTTGTTCCAGAGGTTTGTTGTCTGTTATGATTTTTGATCTTATATGTTCGTTTCCCCAAAATGCCATTATTTTCGTTTTTTCTATTGATGACATTTTAAAATTATATTCTTGGCATAACCGATTTAATGAATGTAAAGAGTACTGAAAATTATATTAATTTTCTTGAATAATAACCACATCGTCAGCATACATTGTAACATTTAATATTTTTAAACGGTCCATTCTTATACCTATACTAACATCTATAATTTACTTTGTGTTTAATTCATCATTCTTATTATTTATTAATATATGATTATATATAAAATCAAACTACTGAAAAATAGTTTATTTAAACTTTATATTAAATTTGCTTAAAATTGATGGCGAATTGGCAAATAAAAATATAAATGATATCGATATGTCATCAAAAGAGAAATTCTTGAATTTTTAGAAATAAAGTACCGGTACTCTTAAATTTTGAAAGCAACAATTAGAGTGAAATGAATTTCCCCCTTTTTTAACAGATTTTAAATGTATACAATATCTTTCAGTGTCCAATATTAAGGTTTGATTCTATTCCTCTATTCATCTCTATCCTTCCAGTCGCCATCCTGCAGTCACATGTACTTTACCATATTCGTAACCTGTCCTTCAACATAATTAACACTACCCATGTCATCTTAGATCTCCCTCATATTTTCCCCCAATTTGGAATCCACTCCAAACTCCTAACTGACAATCTATCTTCGTTCATCATCTTCACGTGTCCGAAACATTGTAATTGCTTATTTCCTACAAATTGAATAATTGTTTCCTTAAAGTTCTTTTTTTTTTCTGATTCTGATCCTACCTAATTTAGAGCAACATGCAACTCTTCTTAAAAACCCATTTATGTAGATTTGCAATATTGACTTTAATTTGGAATTTATAACCCTAGTTTTGCTCCATAGGTAATTGAACTTTTTACTGTTGATTTATATATATATATATATATATATATATATATATATATATATATTTATATTGTTTTTCCCTTTCAAGCCAAAAATTCTAGTGAGAGTAAGGACATTTATAAGCCAACATCAAACTGTTGTAAACATAAATAATAATCAGAATGTCGTAGATTTGACCTGAGACAATATGTCAAAGAATTTCGTGTATATATATACATGAGCAAATCAATGGATTCGTGATCATCAGGGATTGTCTTGTTCCGAATGGAGAGAAAACATTAAAATGCAAGCCTATGTAACGGCGGTGCGTTCTTTGCCGGGCAGGTGTAGGGACGATATCTTCTGTAGACGTTGTTGCAGAGAACACGAAACCCTCGTACACGCCCTTGGAGCTTGTCCGTTTGGAGAATCACTGAAAAACATTCGGCACCACACTATTCGAAACATGATGGCAGAAGCCTTGCGAGATTATAGATAGAAGAGTTTATGAGGAAGTTCATGGTGTGGCCACTAATGGAAGTAATAGACCAATAGATATTTTTGCATTTAGATCATCTTCTAAAATTTGTTTGATATTAGATCCAACAATCTGTTTTGAGACTTATAGTGGCCAACCTGAGGAAGTTGACTGTGAAAAGAAAGCCATATATGAGCCAATAATTGACTATTACAAAGATAAATACCTATTAGATAGTATAACTGTCACAGGATTGATGATCGGGACAAGAGGTACTATACCAGGATTCTTAGTTAAATTTTGGAATTTCTTAGATTTGGACAGAGCGTATCTTTCTAAAATTGCCATCGCTGCCATTAGAAGATCAATTTCAATTTTAAGAAATCATGTTTACAAAATTTCTACTTTATAGTATGTATACTTCAATTACAATTTGAAATTGTTGTAATGTATTTAGAAAATGTTTTTCATCAATTTCGAAAATTAATTGTCTGTATCACTTTGTCCTTGAGGCAATCCTCTAATGAGGAAAGTTGTATATAATAAGAAATGTATTTTTTGAGGAATAAATCACCTTGCAACACAATGTATAACAATACATAGTCCTTCTTGTGATAAGACTTCAATTAAATTCTTTAAAAAAATTATATCCTGTAAGTATAGAATAATAGTTACCAGCATAATTTCATTGTAAGTTGTATAAAGTTGATATGCTGTATTCCAGACATTGTTAACGATTTATGTTTGCCTAATTATGTCTTCTTCGTCACAAGATATTCTGCATTGGCAGATAATCTTAACTCGTGCCCAACAAAAGGCCAAGTCGAGGGATGAGATGTGTGGAAGCCTATTACATTGGATGTCTGTGAATAACCAAGGATGCCGGCCAACCACGCCTGACGAACCATCACAGGGAGAAATGAAACGAAATGATTAATATGGAGAAATGTAAGAATTAAATTTATGGCAAAGGAAAACGGGAGAAACTCGGAGAAAAACCTGCCAGATTTCATATCGTCCACCACGAAATCCACATGGACTGACACAGACGCGAACTCTAGACCCCATGGATGAGAGTTGAATATCTGACCGCTTTTGCACGGAGCCGTCTCTGTGTAAATAAATACCCATCTCTGTGGACTAGGAGATAACATCGGTGAGTCAGAGTACTCCCCGGTCGGAACAAGTTTCCTGGGTGAGGTATTTATCAGGGTTTTTGCTCACCTGTTAGACAAAGGTCAGGAAACGAGAAAGCCAAATAGTCCCCGAACACCATCTGATCACCACAATTCTTCAAATCATATAAATATTGTTTAGCATGAATGTATGAATAAATGACGCGTCTTTTTCTTAAATGTTCATGTTGCCTCGGAGGTGGCTACTCATCCAAGGAGGCACTTAATGTCCTTATTTAGTCAGGAAAGCATGCATGTGATCCAGAGTTAAAAAAAATCCTTTTCCCCAGGCCGTGTCTCTGTAAGTTTCGGATGGCGTGAGACACGTAAAAAAGTGCCTATAACTAACTACCTGGCACTATCGAACCTGTAGGTTCATGGCCATATTTTTAACTATTAATATAATTAGAATTTTAATTGGATGGGATGGAATACATAAGCTCTTCTTATACCCCTATTCTGACCTAATGTTTTTCAATCATCCCCTAATAATCTACTTCCCTCAAATCATTGTTAATGCTATTCTCCCCTTATTCCTCTGTCTACCAACTGGGCGTTTTCCCTCTGGTTTTCCTCCAAGAAGCTTCCATGCCACTCTTTCATTTCTCATTCGTGCCACAATGTCCTGCGCAATGCAGTCTACGAGACTTAACTTTTCCTATTATATCTGCTTTCCCACAAACATAATGTAGCTCACTGTTCTACACTCTTCTCCTTTCGCCTGTCTGTTCATCTCTCTTTGGTTCAAAAAAATTCCTGGGAATTTTATTCTCATACATTCCTGATCTTCTATCCTCCTTAAAGTAAGAGTTATTGTTTCGCATGCATATAATATAACTGGGAGAATAACAGTTTTATATATTTTCAGTTTAACATTTTTTAAGACAAGTTATGACAACAAGAAGCCATGTAATGCATTATAGCACGCATTTCCATAAATGGGCACATGTTTAATTTCTTTGTGCATCTCATTATCTATATATTAATAAGTGAAGAGAAATCTTCGTACCCCTTTTTAAGCAGATAGCGCGCACGGAGGAGTGTGATATTTGGCATAATTAAAGTTCATATAGAGAAGGAGTTCAAAAAAATAAAATTTATGCATAATATATGTCACAAATAAATTAAATTAAACAAAATAAAATTAATTATCTCTAAAGAATTTATGTGAATTATTCATTTGTTTGCGTTCATACTGAAAGTGTATTGTTGTAAAAAGAAAATCGTGCAACAGCAATGTGAATTGACTTACTCTTGCGTATTTATTATTAGTGGTTTACTATTGGTGATTTTAAAAATTGAGTAGGTGGCCTACATTTTATTATTTAAATTTGAATAAACCCTGTCTAATCTTTGTTTCAGTAATTTCATTACATTTTTTTATACTTAGATATCTGCATCTACTTCCATTATGCCTCGATAAAGAACATTGACGGGTTGGAGTAAGAGACAAAGTAGAAGGTATATATATATATATTCCCGTAGGCCTACACATAATAATAGACCAAATGCAAATTTAAATAGTATGAATAGTATACAAATGTCAAATTACGCGTTGTTTTTTAAATATGGCTTAGCCAAGCTATACCACATATTTTCTATCGGTTGCATTTTTTAAATAAATCGAAAATTAATGCATAATGACTTATTTGTAACAAACTTAAAAGTATAATGAATTGTGGTCGAATTTGACCGCTGGGCGACCACTAGTTTGTAATTATTGTTCCTAGGTATTTATATTCAACTACTTCTTAAAACTTTCTCTCCTTTGTCATTAACTGTCCCGTTCTATTAAGTAAAGTGATCCCACAACAGACCCGGAGGCCCTTGGGGTAGTAGGAGGCTCCCACTTTTTCTAGACAATCGGCACTTTATGTCAGCCGGGTTGTCAGCCCTGCGTGACGGCCGCCTTTACCCCCAGAACAAGCGTTTGGTACTCATTTCCGTTCGAGGCTGAGTCGACCCCAGGACCATAGTGCCGCCGGAGGGTTTGGGTCAGTTTAAAAATACTGACCCCAACGGGACTTGAACCCTCGACCCTCCGGCTTGTACTCAGTGCCTTAACCACTACGCTACGGCGTGCCGTCCAGTTCTATTATATAATGTATTTCAATCTGTGAACATATATTTAGTTTTATTGATGTTTTCTTTTAGTCTCAATATCTTAGTGTTATGCAATAGAGTTAAAGGGAGAAATAAAACCTAAGATGAAAGAAAAGAAGAAATAAGCACTCTATTTATTGTTACTAATTACCAAAAATGTGTTATTGGAATCATTTATTTATTTGATTATTATAAAATCAAATTAAAGAGCATAAGTTAATGCAAGTGCATTAACGTGTTTATTTAATAACGGTAATGGTAGGTATTTATAGAATTCCATAGCGGTTTTCGCAATACTGCTGATAACTTGTGTATTTTTTTAAAGAAGCAACTAGGTAGAACGCAGGCTAGGTATTAAAATTAGGAAACAATATGATTTCTGTTCTTTGGGAAAGCTGTGTACGGTTTGGTTGAAGTTTTAACTTTTGTTCAAAGTCGTAAATTCACAAATGAACGTCTGTATTATTCTTGTCAATCTTTCAAGGCATTTCATGCTTCTTGTTGGCTTTAAATCTTCTATTTTATTAGTATTATGTTTAAGCCATATTACACATAACTAAATACAGTTCTCATTTGACTGCCATTTTTGTTCTTTAAATTGCAGGGCCAACAAAAAAGTTTCCTAAAATCATGTCCTCATATCGTATTATTCCTATTAGTAGTTAAAGTAACTATATGCCTGAATAGTTTAAAATAAATACTGAGTAAAGGTAATAAAAGCACACAAATTTGGAGTGCAAATTCCATGAGGTAAATGATTTTAAAAATTATTTCCTTCGCAAATCTAATGGTTTCTAAAAAAAATAAGAGTTTTGTTTAAGATTATATATTGCATAAGGGATGTGAAGTAAGAATTTCATCCTTAGGTATTTTTCGATAATATAAGTAATACGTGACTGAAATATCGTCATTTCACGGGGTTTGATGTTCAATCAGACCATAGAACTTTTCCCTTAAAGAGAGTTATTCCTATGGTTGCCCATGGTCTGGAATTTAGGTCAAATTTAGATTAAGGACTCTCCTGGCGATTCCTTGTCATTTAATACGTTTAAAATCCAAGATAAGATCTCAGATACCTTTTTTATATTTTTAATTTTTCGTTATCATTTATCACCCATCATATCATCGGGATAATGTAACTCCGCCTTCCAGTTGCCTCAATGGATTACAATTCCTCCAATGTCAGGGGAGAAAGCCAAAAATGTCATAAAAGACAACCTAGTAGCTATGGACAAAAAAAAATCGTAACTTTATCCTAACAGCAGATGTTTGTTTTTAATTTCTTTAATTCATCATGTACTTTTCCTAAATGCCCCTACAGCCCTAAGTGAACCTTCTCCTCCTCCTGACGTCACTATCCTTAGATCTTACATCAAACTTGTGATTTTAATTTAATTTGTGGTGAAGCAAAAAATGTTTTCGAAAATATTCCATTTCAATAACTTGGTTTAACCTCTCACCTTATAAGTAATTATTACATGTCACATGCCACCCGAGTCTTGTACTGGCACGACCTGTCGGAACCGAAATTTCATCATCTTCTAATATTGGAAGGGTAGGGTAAGTCAATTAAGGCATTATTGGCAATTTTAAATAATGAGGGATTTTAATCTATGAACCACAAACATACTTTTTTTTTGACCAGACAAGGACATGGAAGACCTCCCCGAATGAGTGATCAGCTCAAATGTCAGAGCCTCCTCCGAGACAACAAAACAGAAAGACACGTTCATGTTAAATATAGCGAATATAATAATGCTTATGATGGCCAGATAGTGTTCGGCGACCGTTTGGGTCTAAAGTTTCCTGATGAGGAAAAACCCCGGAAGAAAAAACCATTACTCGGAAAACTTGTTCCGATCGGGAATCGAATCCGGGTCCGCTGTATAGGAGGCAGTGGCACTATCCCGACACCACAGCGATGGACTCAGAAAAATATTAAACGGAAAAAAACCGTTATGCTTAAACCTTCTATGTGGGCTATTCCTGATTGTGACAAATTAAAACTCAAAACAACTGCACGTATTTTTTTTCGAGTCAATTCTTAAATTACAACCAAGTCTGTAAGTCATTTTAATTTTATGTATTTACTCTTAATGCAACTATATTAGTCTGCTTCCCTCTTTTACTTGTTACACTTACTACAATATATTTTTTCTATCGATATTTAGTGATTAGTCCACCGCTGTGGTCTCGAAGTAGCGTGCTGCCTTGTCACCAAGCGGGCCCGGGTTCGATCCCCAGTCGGGGCAGTTTTTGTGGGTGAGGTTTTTATCGGGGTTTTTCCTCACCTGTAAGACAAATGTCAGGAAAACTTTAAGGCCCAAACGGTCCCCGAAATCATATGGCCATCATCATCATCCTTCACCGGTTGGAAAGCAACGGGAAGCTACCACACCTACAATTCCCTAGTAAAGCTGCAAAGCATAGCATGGAAATGCTATGAATGCAGTGAAGGACCTGCCTTCGGGCAGAATTACTATGGATGGATTTAGTGATTATACTTTTTTTTACACAGTGCTTAAAATTAAAGTCATCATACCCTTGGAAACATCAAAACTTCATGAGAATATGAACGTAACTGGTAATATCATACATCAGCAACATCTCCTTTACACTTATGATTTCTCGTTGTCCTGAACTAACTACTTCTATGTAATTGCTGGACTGAATTTATATTGATATGATATTAGTTCCCATAATCCGTTTTGAGACTCATAGTGGCCAACCTGAGGAAGTTGGCTCAGAAAAGAAAGCCATATATGAATCAACAGTTTACTATTACAAAGATAAATACCAATTAGATAGTAGGTCTATAACTGTCACAGGATTGATGATCGGGGCAAGAGGTACTGTACCAGGATTCTTAGCTAAATTTTGGAATTCCTTAGATTTGGACAGAGTGTATCTTTCTGAAATTGCCATCGCTGCCATTAGAGGATCAATTTCAATTTTAAGAAACCATCTATACAAAATTTATACTTTATAGTAACTTAAAATGTTCCTATGATATAGGTATTAATATTATACAATTTATTAAGGTTCCATATACTTAATTTACAATTTGAAATTTTTAAATGTCTTTACAAATTTGAACGCACATTTTTTGTTAATTTACATTTTTAATGTAAAATTAAATGGGGGGAAAATAATAGCATAAAATAATGCACCGCATGTAAAAATAAAATTGTCCAAATAAGGAAGAGAATCTTTGAAGAAAGAGAGAGTTAATTATTATATCGTTTCTAAAATAAAAAATTGATATCAGAACGCAGAGGAGACTTTACTGTACAGTAGGAGAGGTAATGTATTACTGTATTATGAACACGTCTGTGTTGGGCGAGAAAAGCTTAGTTGAAGACACTGGCATGTTTGTGTGGCGAAGTTTGATGAAAAGAATCTTTGTTTCTCTCGGTCTGTCAACAGTATCCAGTCATCAACGTAGACCGCTTAATTCTGCACATCATTACAAATTCAGCTCGAAAATCCCACCCGCACGCCATCTTAATCTACAATACGCCATAACTGTACAATAATAGAGCACATTCCCTAATTATGTACTGTGTTATTATAATTTTACCTATCGGCAAACCTCTTGTTAGGATCATTTCATCCAACCCTAACACTTTCGGACGCTTCTCTATCCAGGTCAAAATAAATAGATTATGAAACCTCCTACGATGGGAATGAAAGATAATGTCGACAATTCATTTTAAGCATTTAGTCTATAGTTGGTTTAAAAGTTACGGTGCAGGAGTTGAAAAGAAAAATTGAATAGTCACGTGTTGATCAAAAACTAAATATTACAGAACTTGAAGAGCAACTAAGTGCAACTGACTATTACGAAACTTGAATAACTAATTGCAACTGACCATTACAGAACTTGAATAACAACTAATTGTAACTGACTATTACAGAACTTGAATAACAACTAATTGAACTGACTGTTACAGAACTTGAACAACAACCAATTGCATCGAATTATTACAGAACTTGAATAACAACTAATTGCAACTGACTATTACAGAACTTGAATAACAACTAACTGCATCTGACTATTACAGAACTTGAACAACAAACAAATGCATCGAACTATTACAGAACTTGAATAACAACTAATTGAACTGACTGTTACAGAACTTGAACAACAACCAATTGCATCGAATTATTACAGAACTTGAATAACAACTAATTGCAACTGACTATTACAGAACTTGAATAACAACTAACTGCATCTGACTATTACAGAACTTGAACAACAAACAAATGCATCGAACTATTACAGAACTTGAATAACAACAAATTGCAACAGACTATTACAGAACTTGAATAACACTCTAATTGCAACTGACTATTACAGAACCGGAATAACAACTAATTGCGACTGACTGTTACAGAACTTGAATAACAACTAATTGCAACTGACTATTACAGAACTTGAATAACAACTAATTGCAACTGACTATAACAGAACCTGAATAACTAATTGCGACTGACTGTTATAGAACTTGAAAAACAAATAATTGCAACTGACTGTTACATAACTTGAATAACAACTAATTTCAACTGACTTACAGAACTTGAATAACAACTAATTGTAACTGATTATTACAGAACTTGAATAACAACTAATATGTGTGTAATTATTATAATATTTATTAAGGTTCCGGTTGGCTATAGGATTCTACAAAAGTTTTATCTTAAGGGGGGTGGAATTTAAGTTGGAATAGATTAATCTAGAAAGTAAAATAATTAGTTTAATTATTTCAAGGGGTAGTTTATTTAAAAATATAAATTTTGGAGGTTTATGAAGGCAACTGATTATTACAGAACTTGAATAACATCTAATTTCAACTGACTATTAAATAAATATGAAATTATTGTATTGTCACGGGTCCTCTACAAGTATACAAAGTTTCAAGTCGATCCGATGATTTTAAGTGGGTGAAAATCGCGTTGGTAGAGCGGTGGACTGTAGTGGTATATAATTTCAGTAATCCATAGGTCGCTGGTTCCAATCCGGCCCGGAGGATTTTTTTAGTAGAGTGTTACTTTTAGCCCATACCACAATAGTATCGAATTTAAATATATTTACATTTTTATCTTATTCTTTAAAATATTAAAAGTAATAAATAATAGTTTAAAAAACTAAAACAACAGGCGTTATTAGAAAACCAAACTAAAAAAAAGAATAAATTATAGTTTTAAAAAACTAAAACAACACGCTTTATTAGAAAACTGAATTAAAAAATTAAAAATAATTTTAATTTCCAACACGCTTGGGATAAAATTAATGTGGTCAACAAAAAAATCATCTCCAACACATTTAGAATAAAACTAGAGTTATATACAAAAATAATAATTTTACCATCAAAAGCGTGTGGTGCTTTTTATGGTTTTTACGTTTTCTTCTTAGAGACTTTACTTTTACCAATATCTGTTTATTATCAAATATATTAATTGATACAGAGCACCCCACGCTTTTGATGGTTAAATGTTTTTTTTGTAGATAACTCTAGTTTTATTCTAAATGTGTTGGATATTATTTTTTTGTTGACCACATTAATTTTATCCCAAGCGTGTTGGAAATTAAAATTATTTTTCATTTTTTAGTTCAGTTTTCTAATAAAGCGTGTTGTTTTAATATTTTAAACTATTATTTATTTAATAATATTTTCTGTGAAACAAAACTGAATTACATATGTTTGCATTTCAATATTGTTTGAATATCATAATTATTTTCATTGTGCTCAAAGATGTTTAATTATATTTTTCAGTTCTTCTCAATAGTATGTGGATTATATAGTTTATGCTTATGTTTTACGTAGACTATAAAAAGTTAGGCAACGTTTATAACTTTTAGATCCTATTGTAAGATAAAATGTAACATTTATTAAATCTGACTGACAGTGAATGAAACAGAGATAAAAATAATTAAGTAAGGAGCTAAATACATTCGTACAGTAAATATAGATGCTCGACTGGTATGTATTATTCAAAGAAATCAACCGAATAAACTATCATTTCTTCCTAATATTTCTTTTACATAAGAAATCATTCAATTTTCATTGAAGTTAGGTAGTAATAAATTGGTCCGAGAATCTCATTATTATTATTATTATTATTATTATTATTATTATTATTATTATTATTATTATTATTATTATTATTATTATTATTATTTCAGTAGGAATATACCATGTTCACAGAGCAATAGGCATCACTGGCTGCCCTCTGTCTTAATATTGCCTAAACCAGTCGGTAGCATTTTGTTAGCAAATGTAAGTTCGTTTCTTCGCAACTTCACATCTCGATACTATTTCTCTGAACTCTGTTTATAACCAAACATAATTATTGTAACAGATAATTGTGGGAATTTGTTGGATTGGAAGTATCTTAAGTGGGGACACCAGAGCTTTCGTAACGAGTAAAATACTTATTCAGCTATACTTCGCAATCATCATTTCGCGTTCAATATTCACTAGTCATGGCAGGTAACCAATTAAATTCTGAGAAAAGTCTCTATTTTTTTATATCCGACGTCAGATGCGGATCCCATCTATCTGTTATTATTATTTCTAGTCCAAACAAAAGAATATTCACCTTCTCGTATATTAAGAAAATTTAAATCCGACCGCCCCGGGGCCGTACAGGTTAAATTTTATTCATCGGATGCTATAAATCAAAACGACTAAATTTTGATCCAGTAAACGCCAAGTGCTAATGTTTCAATTAACCGGTAAAATTTGAACTGTGTATGTTGATATTGTCAGGGATGACAGGGGGTCGTTCTCACGTTTTTACGTCGTAAATAATCCACACAGACTTCGAGAAGATTCTCATAATCACTTTATCTACTTATACAATTTATCAATAACAGATTGTTCACACTTTTCACAACAATGTATCTTGATTTAATGCCTATCTAACTCACAATTTATTCACAGTTTATGATGAGTACACTCGCTCTTCTCACACTTCGTCTATCGCAGCCAAAAACACAAGTGACTAGCCTCCCGCCCTCGCAACATATTATATAGGTGAGGAACTTTCTAATCTTATGTTCGAGATGCTTCGAAGCGCAGAAGTCTCTGGCCACCGATATTTCCCGAAAGAGGGGAGGAGATGTTCGTAGAATTATCTGGAATGAGGGCCCAGATACTTCGTTGTTTGCGAGAGCCTTTTTATTTGCGAATGGGCGATTCGTAAATCTATTCCAATCAATGAGAGGCCAATATTCCCGTCTTGGCCACGTAATTTAAAAATCGTTATTACGACGCGTCACAATATTTTCTCCATGCTACTCAGATAAGCTCCTTCTTTCCACTTCCGATCTCTTAGTTATTACGTAATTCCTTACGTCATTTCCTGCTCAAAGGACTTCGAAGCAGATCTGTTTATTTCCGAGCGCACGTTGCATATTTAACAGTCTTCGTTTACTCTTTAGTTTGAGAAGGTCCTGGACCGTTGTTGTTTACCAGCTGTATCACTAATAGAATGACTGATCTGGTATGGATTGTTAAGTACGAATTTAAATTATTTGTAGATTTCATGTTTCAAATGATGCCTAATCCCTGGAGTGATGATGATTAAATGTTTTTATCTGTACACCGCTTTCCTTTATTATTTAATTTGTACAATTTATTCTGTTATTTATATAATTTATCAACTTGTATTAAGGGGAGTCTAGCGTCCAGCAGGACCAGCATACATTAAAAAAAAAACACTTTTTATTGTTGCATTACCGTATTTGAATGATTTCTTCCATATTTATATGTTGATTTTTTCCCCAAAAATAATCTCAGAAATACATTAAAATGAAGCGAGAACTTGAGCTCAAGCTAACCTACAATTGCCCGTCTATTTACAATGTAAATATCGGATTTTTACTAAAAACAAATAGTAAACAAAGTAGCCAACTCATCACCAAAAAAGATGACAAACAAGATAATGTGATCCCAAAAATCAACCTTGAATCACGCAAGAAAAAAAAAACTTAAATGGAACACGCCAGAAATGAATTGGCCGATCACATGTAATTGGCCGTCACATTGACCGTCTGTCGCAACAAATATTTCTAGAATTTAATATCTAAAAGCTAACCTAACATAATTAAATTACTCTAACCTGTAAAATTAGTAAATAGAGAGGGTAAAATACTGACATAAACGCAGTTAAATAAGGACATAAATCTTTATAGCGGGACCAGCATACATTCAAATAAGCTTATGAAAAAACGCGCTTTATTGTTGCATTACCGTATTTGAATGATTTCTTCTATATTTATATGTTGATTTTTTCCCCAAAAATAATCTCAGAAATACATTAAAATGAAGCGAGAACTTGAGCTCAAGCTAACCTACAATTACCGTATTTACAATGTAAATATCGTATTTTTACTCGAACAAAGTAGCCAACTCATCACAAAACACGCTGACAAACAAGATAATGTGATCCCAAAAATCAACCTTGAATCACGCAAGGAAAAAAAAACTTAAATGAAACACGCCAGAAATGAATTGGCCGATCACATTAACTCTGTCGCAACAAATATTTCTAGAATTTAATATCTAAAAGCTAACCTAACATAATTAAATTACTCTAACCTGTAAAGTTAGTAAATGGAGGGGGTAAAATACTGACACAAAAGCAGTTAAATACGGACATAAATCTTTATTATTGGCAGAGCAAAATGAGTTTAAAATGTCTACAATTTCGTGTCTAAATACATATATCGTTTTGTGAATATTTGTTGCATTAAACGAGTACATAAAACTGTAAACATGTTGGCAATTTGACTGTAGCGGCAATATGTTATGTTGCCAATGATGACGCCAGCAGTCACGTGTTCTTCGATCGAATACTCATAATGGTGCGGCAGAATACTAGAACAGCATTACTAATTATTATTATTATTATTATTATTATTATTATTATTATTATTATTAATTATTATTATTGTTATTATTGTTGTTATTATTATTATACACTTGGCAAGGATGACTGAGAATAGAATACCAAAAGCAGCAAACAGCTATTCACAACGGAGAAGAAGAAGTTTGAGAAGACCAAAGAAAATATAGAAAGAGCAGCAATTTGGAGCCGGAACAGGCTAGTAAATAAGCCTAAACTGTGAAGAAGATTATTATTATTATTATTATTATTATTAGTAGTAGTAGTAGTAGTAGTACCATTATTATTATTATTATTATTATTATTATTATTATTATTGTTATTATTATTATTTAAACATGTCGTTGTTGTTTTCAGACAGCGATGTTATGTCCTTTGAATATTTGATTAGTTAAAAGTAGGTTTTTGAGCTATTGGATCCCTAATCCATGATTGTACTCAGGTCTAACTATGATTATATTTCCCCTACATTATTATTATTATTATTATTATTATTATTATTATTATTATTATTATTATTATTATTATCAGCAAACATAGATATTTCGTATTCATGTTCCTCTGCTTTCGAAGGCAGCATTGCATTTTATGTATTACGCAATTCAATTGTATTGCATCACGTACGTTTACGCTGTTCACTCATTTGTACTCGTGTATATCGATACAAGGCATAGAAACCGCCTGTAGAAAGACTATGCGCTTGCAATTCGATTGTAGTAAATACAATAAGTAATTGAAAACTTCAAAATTTTCGTTATAAAAATATTTCCTTGTTTAATCCTGAGATAGAATAACTAGCCTACTGAATCCATAGAACATGAAACAGTGGTCTGGAGCAATCCAATCCCAACTAATGTATCCATGATTAACCTGAACCAAAATCCCTCTTCAAAATATAGTATATTTTGTATTGCATGGTAATCTATTTTTGGGAGCATTTAGAAGACATGAATAGGGCTAGTTAATTAATTTTTCTTTTCAACCCACCAAAAGGTTTACCATGCTGGTGGAAATAAATCAAAATAAGGAAAAACTGCACTTAAACTGGCGTGAAATATTTTCAAAGTCCTATAGAACAACAGTACGCATGCGCCAGAGTTTAGAGCCAGCGATAACCCACAATCGAACCAAATAACGATTATCATCTTCGATTACTATCCGTCGTTATGAAATTTAAATGGCCAATATTTGCAATAAATCCCCAAATCTATGTTAAAAAAATATATTAATAATATTAAGATTACCAAACGTTTATTAAAAATGGGTATACACTTACTTATCACTCTCTAACTCTGATCCAACCAGCGATAACCCAAAACAGCGATAGAAAAATCATAGACTAAGTAATATACTCTGTGGAGAAAATAGCAGTTAGTATCACAATATTGTCTAACAGTGTCATAATATCGTGATTTGCATATTTAAATAAATACTTGAAAATTGTCTAATAGTGTTATAAACATTTGTTTGAAAAAGTTTAAAATATTAAATAATGTTAGTAAATACAAAAGAAGAGCTGCAGTTTACAACAATATAACTGAAAAATCAAGCGCTAGTAGAAGTGCAGTTGAGCCCCAAATAAAAAAATGATACAATAAGAGAAATTATGAATGTAGAAAAGGATATTGTACAAGATATTGAAGAAATCCAACTAAGATCGTTATGTACATATAATGAGAAGAAACAAACAAAGTAGTATTGAAATGGATACCTCCTGGAAAAGGGAAACGTGGTAGATCAAAACCAACGTGGATAAATGGAATTCAATACAACATGAAGAATAGAAATATAATAGAAGCAGACACGCAAGACCGGAAAGTCTGGAAGAAAAAATTGTATATTTTGGTTGAGGATACCTGTGTATATAACAGAAATATCCTGAAATAAAATCAAATTAAAATGTGAAAAACATAATTATTTAAAATCATTGTTTACAGATGAAAAAATACATACAGGAAGAAATTAAAATACTAACCTGACTTAAAGCAGGAATTAATGTCCTATAGAGCAACAGTGCGCATGCGCCAGGTGTATAGAGCCAGCGATAACCCACCATCGAACGACATATCGATTATTATCGTTGTTTCGATTATTATCGTTTCTTTTTTGGTTTTACGTATTTAGACACTTAAAATATGATGAACCTAAAAGCTAACTAATTAACTCATACTTAATTTAATTACTATAACCTAGGGTGGATCCCATGAAACGCCCTTATTTTCACTCCTTAATAATCGCAACCATCGATAACCCACTGGTTTCAACTATGTAATATACTCTCTGGAGAAAATAGAAAGTCACCATTACAATGTGTGTCTTTGAATAAATACTTAAAATTTCTAAAATAAAGTTATAAAAATTGTTGTAAATATTTTTAAAATATTTAAAAATGTTCCTAAATTCAGAAGAAGAGCTATAATTCACAACAATAAACAGACAAATCAAGGGTAAGTATTTGTAAACTTGAGCCAAAACACCGTCCAAAAGTCTTTTGAGTGGACGTCCTGGTTTTCTTCTTCCTGCAGGTTGATTGGTTAACATTTGTTTGGGTATCCTGTGATCTTGTATTCGATGAACATTTTGCATCTATCTTGACTACCGGTATATACAGAAATTTCGATTTCTGAAGGTTCCATGTGCAGTTTCTCTAAGATGTCTTCATTTTTTGTTATATAGTAGTGTGTATCCTGCAGTCCTCCGAAGGTCCATTTCAGCAGACCTAAGTCTCTGTATGTCCTTCTGTTTCAATATCCATACTTCGCTACCATAAAAAGAGTTGGAAGAGCCAGTGTTTTATAGACTTTGTCTTGAATGTTTGTGGACTGTGACTTGAAGATAGAATTTAATAACCCTAAAATCCTTAAATTTGTTTATGTTTTTGCATTTACATCCTTTTCTTCTTCATATGTGATATCGCATCTTAGATATGTAAAATTATTCACCTACTTCAAATTTTATTGTCAAGTACAATTTTACTTCTGACAGGATCTACACCTTGAAATGCCATAATTTTTGTTTTCCCTGTAGACATCTTCAATCCATATTCTTCTGTAATTTTGTAAGTTCATACAGACCTTTCTGCAGATTATTTTCTGAATTTGCAATTATATTATATTATATTAATCATAACTATAAATTATTTAAAAACCTACATTTTTTAATAAATAAATTACTTAGATACAAAACATAAATAATAAAAAATATTGCATGTGGCTTCAATATGTGATTTATTAGCAATATCTTTGAAAATCTATCGCCAAGAACATTCCACATTTAACACTAGCTATAAACAAATTGATGATACTGGATCAGTTGTTAATTCGATCTAACACTCTAACATTCTACCACCTGGAAAAAATTGATAAATAATATAATTGGAAAATCGGTATACTGTGCTAAAATTTCAATGTTAGTAATTTGGGACAATGTTAAACCGATCGGAGAATATCTATTACATGGTATTCCAGTACGGGCGAAGGAATATTATAAATGATCTGTCCCTGTTATGTAAATAGGCTATAAAATCGAGAATTGCTCGATTATTCTACTTGAACTATATCCTGGAAATTTGTTCACGTTGGAACTCAAAGATTTTTTATTTCCTAGCCATGATGAGTTTATTTTCTTACCTAAAAGCAGAATCACGCTAATTTTATAAATTAAACCATTTTAATGGAATCTCAAAGCAGAGAATAACGTAAACATAACATCAGGACCATCAGGACATTGATTTCAACACAGTTTAATGTATATATGAAGGGGTATATGGCATAGTAGTGTCAGCTTTTTACAAAAATGAGTACAGAACACGGTTGTAAAGAAGAAGCAGCATGTTGTATTTCAGATACATGAACAATTAATATCATCACTTAGGATAATAAATATCTCCATGCTTATCAATATTAGGCTAACTTGTTTCTTTCTATACTGACTAATGAAACATTGTTTTCTCAAATGAAGAAAAATGACTTATACTATTATGCCATATATATATATATATATATATATATATACCACAGTGTTGGACTATATATATCATCATCATCCGGTATCATGGCAGCTGCCGCCGTCTTCCGGAAACCAAACGTCATTCCTCTCTATCCATCCACTGATCTTCCTCCATTCCTCTGATATTCATAGCTGCTTGTACCCCTTCTATCCAAGTTTTCTTCGGTCTTCCTCTCTTCCTCCTTTCCATTGGGATCCATTCCATAACAATTTTTGGCAATCTTTGCTCTGGCATTCGTTTGACATAACCATACCACTGCAATCTTTTCTTTTCTTTGATGTCTATGATGTCCGGCTCCTCTTGTACACCCATAATTTCCCTTATTTCTGTATTTCGTATTCTATCCATTCTAGATTTTCCAGCTGATCTTCTTAAAACATCCATTTCTGTACTTAAAATTATTTTCATTTCCCTGGTAGGAATTTGCCAGACTTCAGCACCATATGTTAAAATGCTCTGAATTATGGTTTGATATATTTGTAATTTTCTATTTTTTTTTATATTTTTGCTCCACCAAACAGAGTTTAAAGCATTTATTGCTTGTTTTGTTTGTGCGATTCTATTTTTAATTTCCACTGTGTTATCGCCTGAATGGTCTAATTTTGTTCCTAAATAAGTGCATTCAATACTAGCTTTTAGTTCTTCTCCATTGTTGAAATTTATATTTTCCATTTCTTCTCCTATACACAGATATTTAGTTTTCTCAATGTTAATATAAAGTCCCCATTTTTCATATTCTTCTTTTAGTTTTTTAGCCATATATTCTATGTCATCGTGGTCCTGTGCTATTAATACCTGGTCATCTGCAAAATTTAATGAATATAGGCCTACATGTGTATTTTGGATGGGTATGCCCATTTTTTGACATTTTTTCCTCCAGTCTCTTAGTACTCTTTCGAGATAAATTTTAATTAGAGTTGGAGATAAACCGCAACCTTGCATTAAACCTTTTATAATAGTAAATCCCTTTGTTATATGATTTCCAACTTTTATTTTCGAAATAGATCCTTTGTATAATGCCTTTATAGCTTCTACTAATTTTTTTGGTAATGTTGGAATCGTCTAAAGTTTCCCATAACATTTTCTGGGGAATACTAATGCTTCGGTTAAATCGACACAAAGCAAATGTAAATCTCTGTTAGTTGCTCTTTTTTTTATCATTCGTGTTATGCAAAATATATTATCTGTGCATGATCTACCACTTCTAAAACCAGATTGTTCAGTAACTATATATATAGTCCACCGCTGTGATCTCGAGGTAGCGTGCTGCCTTGTCATGCAGCGGGCCCGGATCGGGGCAGTTTTTCTGGGTGAGGTTTTTATCGGGGTTTTTCCTCACCTGTAAGACAAATGTCAGGAAAACTTAAAGGCCCAAACGGTCCCCGAAATCATATGGCCACCATCATCATCCTTCACCGGTGTGGAAAGTAACGGGAAGCTACCACACCTACAATTCTCTAGTAAAGCTGCAAGCATCATGAAAAATGCTATGATTGCAGTGAAGGACCTGCCTTCGGGCAGAATTACTATGGATGGATATGTATATATATATATATATATATATATATATATATATATAGGGAAAACGCCCAGTTGGTAGACCAATAATGAGGTGGGAGATTAACGTTAACTATGATTTGAGGGAAGTATTATACAGGGTTGCTCAGGATAGGGATATATGAAGAGCTTATGTCCGCGCGGCCATGAACCTACGAGTTCCATAGTGCTAGTTATATATATATATACCTATATATATATATATATATATATATATATATATATATATATATATATATAGTGTGTTTATAATACGTGTATATATATATATATATTTAATTTTATGTACCTGTGTATGTGCTGTGTTTATCAAAACTAATAACCCAAGATCCTCAAAACAGAGAGATCCTAGAGAAGTGTACCAATAATAATAATAATAATAATAATAATAATAATAATAATAATAATAATAATAATAATAATAATTATTATTATTATTATTATTATTATTATTATTATTATTATTATTATTATTATATGTTAAAATATTAAAATAAGTACCTGCTGTATCAGTCGTCCTCAAATAAATTAAGTTTGTGTTTAAAAATATCATCAAGTTGGTACAAAATTAAATACAGAAGATGGAACAAGTTTCTGAAAAGCCTACATAATTTTAACCACTTGACGAAAAATTCTAAACAGAAATTTAATTTAGTTGAGGGCGACTGATATATCATGTATTTATTTTAATATTTTAACATTTATCATAACCTCAACTGTGAATTACAATGAACTTTGCAAGTATTAATAATAATAATAATAATAATAATAATAATAATAATAATAATAATAATAATAATAATAATAATAATAATAATAAATTACATAAAGTGTTAAGAACCTAAAGTTGTTTGTGTAAGTGTTAATATGTGAATACGAAAATTACAAAATACGTTTAAAATAAAAATAGGATTAGACGTACGAAAGATAAGTTATGTTATTATTAGTAAAATAAACGTTCATTACTTTTAAATAAAAAAAAAGTTTTTGTATAAAGTGTTTTTCCACCCATTTCTTCAAATTGTTTATATTCCTTATTTTGTGATTTTTTCTGATTAAAGAATTTATGTTATCCTTATGTTTTAATTTCAGGAGCAATGCGCGACGAGGAAAATGATAAGAGAAAAGTCATGAATGAGGGAATTGCTGTTATTAAAAGTGGAGTGAATAAGTGATTGACTGTGAACAGTGACAAATAAATTAGCGAAGTGGCGTTTGTTTGGGGCGCGATGTACAAGAATCCGACGATGCCGGACTCGGCTGGGTCCCCGCCAACCAGCACCAACTCGGACGTCTCGGGCACTGAAAAAGAAGGCGTCCCTTTGGACGAGGCTGTCGGAAAACTTCTTCAAGGTAAGCTTAATAATATAAATTATGTTACTTCTTGTCCCGAGATTATGTAATTCATTCGAAGCCCAAAACAAAATTCTCTACTAGTTATTTATGATAAGAGTATTGAAAATTAGGTTTTATAGATGCATTCATGAAACAATTTCAATGCTTGAAACGTACACAATTTTCGGAATTTCGTTATATATTTATTTTTTAAGCCTTCTCCGTCCCTGTGCTGGGATTATGGAGCTCCCTAATGGGAACTTAATGATCAAGTTAACTTAGTTATGCTCATTTACTCATAGATGTCAGCGAGTGATAAGGGGACGACTTGCGCCTTGATAAGAAGTCTAGTGGGTAACTAATATATTACTGGATGGGAAACGGTCAGTAAATTTTGCACAGAGGCATTTTTATTCAGATATGTGGTTCTTTTACGAGCTTAAAAATCTTCAGACTCGTTGGGGTCAGGATTTTTAAACTGACCCAAACCCTCTGGCGGCACTATGGCCCTGGGGTCGACTCAGCCTCTTACGGAAATGAGTACCAGACGTTTGTTCTGGGGGTAAAGGCGGCCGTCACGCAGGGCTGACAACCCGGCTGACATAAAGTGCCGATAGTCTAGAAAAAGTGGGAGCCTTAACCTCCTACTACCCCAAGGACCTCCGGGTCTGTTGTGGGATCACTTTACTTTTACTTTACTCGGGACACACGGCTTAAAGTCCCTCCCGGTAGATAGATTTGTTCCTTGAATTTTTCCATCCTGAAAAATCCATGGATCACGGCCGGGTTTGAACCCGCGTTCCTCGGAACTATATATAAGAATCATAACCAGTAGCCCACCGCGGTCGACTATTTCGTTATTCCTTAATAAAAAAACAATTTCGTTATTTTTTAATAAACTATTTCGTTATTTTTTATAAAAAATACTATTTCATTATTTTTTATAAACATAATATTTCGTTATATATTAATAAAAATACTATTTTTTATCTATTAATAAAAATACTATTTCGTTATCTATTAATAAAATACTATTTCGTTATTTGTTAATAAAATAATAACACTTACTCTACCCTAGTCATCAATACAAATACGTATCATCTAATATATAACTGACTTCTATGTAAACTTGAAGTTATTAGGACCATTTAAATATGAAATAGAAATGTAAATAGGGCTAATGAAATATATAACTGACTTCTATGTAAACTTGAAGTTATTAGGACCATTTAAATATGAAATAGAAATGTAAATAGGGCTAATGAAATATATAACTGACTTCTATGTAAACTTGAAGTTATTAGGACCATTTAAATATGAAATAGAAATGTAAATAGGGCTAATGAAATATATAACTGACTTCTATGTAAACTTGAAGTTACTAGGACCATTTAAATATGAAATAGAAATGTAAATAGGGCTAATGAAAATATATAACTGACTTCTATGTAAACTTGAAGTTATTAGGACCATTTAAATATGAAATAGAAATGTAAATAGGGCTAATGAAAATATATAACTGACTATCTATGTAAACTTGAAGTTACTAGGACCATTTAAATATGAAATAGAAATGTAAATAGGGCTAATGAAATATATAACTGACTTCTATGTAAACTTGAAGTTATTAGGACCATTTAAATATGAAATAGAAATGTAAATAGGGCTAATGAAATATATAACTGACTTCTATGTAACTTGAAGTTACTAGGACCATTTAAATATGAAATAGAAATGTAAATAGGGCTAATGAAATATATAACTGACTTCTATGTAAACTTGAAGTTATTAGGACCATTTAAATATGAAATAGAAATGTAAATAGGGCTAATGAAATATATAACTGGACTTCTATGTAAACTTGAAGTTACTAGGACCATTTAAATATGAATAAGAAATGTAAATGGGCTAATGAAATATATAACTGACTTCTATGTAAACTTGAAGTTACTAGGACCATTTAAATATGAAATAGAAATGTAAATAGGGCTAATGAAAATATATAACTGACTTCTATGTAAACTTGAAGTTATTAGGACCCATTTAAATATGAAATAGAAATGTAAATAGGGCTAATGAAATATATAACTGACTTCTATGTAAACTTGAAGTTACTAGGACCATTTAAATATGAAATAGAAATGTAAATAGGGCTAATGAAATATATAACTGACTTCTATGTAAACTTGAAGTTACTAGGACCATTTAAATATGAAATAGAAATGTAAATAGGGCTAATGAAATATATAACTGACTTCTATGTAAACTTGAAGTTACTGGACCATTTAAATATGAAATAGAAATGTAAATAGGGCTAATAAAATATATAACTGACTTCTATTTAAACTTGAAGTTACTAGGACCATTTAAATATGAAATAGAAATGTAATATGGGCTAATGAAATATATAACTGACTTCTATGTAAACTTGAAGTTACTAGGACCATTTAAATATGGAATAGAAATGTAATAGGGCTAATGAAATATATAACTGACTTCTATGTAAACTTGAAGTTATTAGGACCATTTAAATATGAAATAGAAATGTAAATAGGGCTAATGAAATATATAACTGACTTCTATGTAAACTTGAAGTTATTAGGACCATTTAAATATGAAATAGAAATGTAAATAGGGCTAATGAAAATATATAACTGACTTCTATGTAAACTTGAAGTTACTAGGACATTTAAATATGAAATAGAAATGTAAATAGGGCTAATGAAATATATAACTGACTTCTATGTAAACTTGAAGTTATTAGGACCATTTAAATATGAAATAGAAATGTAAATAGGGCTAATGAAATATATAACTGACTTCTATGTAAACTTGAAGTTATTAGGACCATTTAAATATGAAATAGAAATGTAAATAGGGCTAATGAAATATATAACTGACTTCTATGTAAACTTGAAGTTACTAGGACCATTTAAATATGAAATAGAAATGTAAATAGGGCTAATGAAATATATAACTGACTTCTATGTAAACTTGAAGTTACTAGGACCATTTAAATATGAAATAGAAATGTAAATAGGGCTAATGAAATATATAACTGACTTCTATGTAAACTTGAAGTTACTAGGACCATTTAAATATGAAAATAGAAATGTAAATAGGGCTAATGAAATATATAAACTGACTTCTATGTAAACTTGAAGTTACTAGGACCATTTAAATATGAAATAGAAATGTAAATAGGGCTAATGAAATATATAACTGACTTCTATGTAAACTTGAAGTTACTAGGACCATTTAAATATGAAATAGAAATGTAAATAGGGCTAATGAAATATATAACTGACTTCTATGTAAACTTGAAGTTACTAGGACCATTTAAATATGAAATAGAAATGTAAATAGGGCTAATGAAATATATAACTGACTTCTATGTAAACTTGAAGTTACTAGGACCATTTAAATATGAAATAGAAATGTAAATAGGGCTAATGAAATATATAACTGACTTCTATGTAAACTTGAAGTTATTAGGACCATTTAAATATGAAATAGAAATGTAAATAGGGCTAATGAAATATATAACTGACTTCTATGTAAACTTGAAGTTATTAGGACCATTTAAATATGAAATAGAAATGTAAATAGGGCTAATGAAATATATAACTGACTTCTATGTAAACTTGAAGTTACTAGGACCATTTAAATATGAAATAGAAATGTAAATAGGGCTAATGAAATATATAACTGACTTCTATGTAAACTTGAAGTTACTAGGACCATTTAAATATGAAATAGAAATGTAAATAGGGCTAATGAAATATATAACTGACTTCTATGTAAACTTGAAGTTACTAGGACCATTTAAATATGAAATAGAAATGTAAATAGGGCTAATGAAATATATAACTGACTTCTATGTAAACTTGAAGTTATTAGGACCATTTAAATATGAAATAGAAATGTAAATAGGGCTAATGAAATATATAACTGACTTCTATGTAAACTTGAAGTTACTAGGACCTTTAAATATGAAATAGAAATGTAAATAGGGCTAATGAAATATATAACTGACTTCTATGTAAACTTGAAGTTACTAGGACCATTTAAATATGAAATAGAAATGTAAATAGGGCTAATGAAATATATAACTGACTTCTATGTAAACTTGAAGTTACTAGGACCATTTAAATATGAAATAGAAATGTAAATAGGGCTAATGAAATATATAACTGACTTCTATGTAAACTTGAAGTTACTAGGACCATTTAAATATGAAATAGAAATGTAAATAGGGCTAATGAAATATAAAATATATGCTACTTTAATATTAATCGTTGCATGAACTCACACTTATCAAGATTTAGTTAGGAATTTTGCAATACTACTTTTAACAAAGAAACATATAATTACTGATTCAGTCAGTACATATTGGTACTGCTAATTGGTAAAATGAGATGCAAATTTTGTCTTCTTCTTCTTCTTCTTCTTAAACATAATTTGTAGGATTTTTATCCTGTTTATTTCCAAAATCACTCCTCGGAGGAAGACGTATTGGATGTGCATTCACTGAAGTCTTGGAACTGTGAGCAATGTATAAGATACACTTTGAAGTGGGTTGCTAGCCCGTTTTCATGGCGAGTTTATTATTCGGGGTTTCATCCCTAGGCCGATTGCCTTCACCCAGCTTCAGAGCCAAATTTTGTTATAACTCTTAAACATTCATTTTTTGAAATGAAATAATTTATTTTTTATTTATTCTTGTAATAAGTTATGGGATATAATTATGATTGATGCTCTTATAACTTATATTGGCTACCCATATTTGTTTACTTATAAAATCACTAATTTTATCATGTTTTATTAATAAATGTATTGAAATTGTATTAGTTTTGTGAATATTACAGTGCATGATGGAGCTGAAATTGTACAATTAGTCTGTCCGTATAATCTGTAGAGAATTTGTTCGAAATAAGCCACCTATGCAGGACGACGGGAATAATACACGGTCAATAACGCCGCGGAAGGAAGTGCAGGAGGGAGAAAATATCATGTGACATTACTCATTTCGCTATTGAACTTTAAGCGAGAAAGATGTCTAATCGGAAAGTTGGCGAATTTGTCTACACATTCCACTGACATATTTTACTCTTTGAAATAAATTCATTTGCAACAATCGCAAACTAGCAATCATAAGACTATGAGTTTAAAAATACTTAAACTACCAAAAAAAATGAAAAGTCAAAAAATACGCAATAACAATTAAACTCCAACCTCTTATGGTTCATACACCATACGTAAAACACTGTTTTGAAATAAATTATTGAACGAGCATGTTGTTCAATTTGAAGGAAGCTCAACCTATGAAATTCATACCTCGTTTTGAATGTTTAGCTGCATCAGTAAACTGCGTGTTATTAATATTGTTTACCATGCATTGTCTAAAACATTTCATCAACTTAAATATTATGCTAATTATTAAATAATGATATGTATGGAAGAGTGCAGTTTTTGTTTTGTTAATGTATAATGCCATATTAAAAGTGTGGCATTTGAGATGAAACTGATATAAAGGAAATAAATATATTCAAATGTGAAACCATAAATAAACTCCAATGTCTGAGATTTAAAATAGCTTTCTTTTTCTACTTGATAAATTATATGGACAGTGGCCAAGCATGCAGTTGACATGTTTTTGTAACTTCTTATCTTTGGCAATAAAAAATATTGTAGTCTAGGTACTCTAATATAAATCGTTTAACAATTTCCGGCGAATTTGATGTAACATTTGTAATTTCGGTAGATACGATAATATCAAGTGCATACATTGTATTTTCAGGAAAAAACTGCAACTATTAAAACATTTTGAATGTGCCAAGTAAAATGAGCGTCTTTGTTTGAATCTTTAAAAATGTATGTGTTATAAGTAGAAAATTGTACATTTTGAGATAATAAACTATTAATTATTCTAAAATTTACATCACAGACATTATTTATTTCAATAGATTATTCAGGAAATGGACGCTATTAAGTATTACAGGGATTCTTTATCCCAATTTCACTACAAAAAAGACTGAAACTGTATACAATTGTTATTCTCCCAGTTTTATTATATGGATGCGAAACATGGTAAAATAAAATATAATTTATCCCAGTACAGGACTTAGGAGGCCCTTGAGTAGTAGGAGGTTAAGGTTCCCACGTTTATAGACAATCGACACAAAATGTCAGTCGGATTAAACTCTGTGTGATGACCGCTTTACCTCCAGATCAAGCGTCCGCTACTCATTTCCATTAGTGACGGAGTTGACTCCAGGGCAATAGTGCCACCAGAAAATTTAGGAGTTTAAAAATCCTTACTCCACTGGGATTCCAACCCCCTACTTCCGGTTTATAGCGTATTGATTTAACCAATTACGCAATGGCGTACCCTTATGAGAAATATGGGCTCTCACTTTAAGGGAGGAGAAAATATTGCTGTTATATGAGAATAAAGTTCTTGGGATTTTTTTTGGACGAGAGAGAGAGAGAGACAGGTGAATGGAGAAGACTGTATAACTGTGAACTATATGATCTGTATGGTAATCCGGATCTAATAAGAAAATTTAAATCTCATAGACTGCGATGGACCGAAACATGTGGCACGAATGGAGAATGAAACAAGGGCATGGAAACCTCTTGTAGGAAAACCAGAGGAAAAGCTTCCAATATGTAGCCCAATATTAAGTGAGAGAATAGCATTAACCATAATTTGGAGGAGGTAAATATTATAGGGGGTGATTGGAAAACATTTGCTCAGGATAGGGATATATTTAGAGCTTATGTCCTCGCGGCCATGAACCTCCGAGTTCCTTTCTGCCATTGAGTTACGATTACTGCATGTTTGTCACGTTAGAACAAGATAAAGGGGACCATAGAGAGAGAAAGAGAGAGAGGGAGAACAAATAGTATCAAGTGGAGAGCGTGATAATTGAAGATGAGAGACGAGGAAGTGATACACAGAGTGTTTGAACACCACTGGATTAGATAATACTTACTTAATACAGGCTTTCCACTTTACAGCAGTTTGCCCGGGGGATTAGATAATAACAATTAAAAAAAATATTAATAATTTTAACTAAACATTTTGAGATAGAACAATATTATAAAATTTACTCTGGAATTTCTTGTTCATGAAATGGACTTTATAGTCTCTACCTTCGACTTCGGCAGCCCATCTTCGATTCTTGACGAATAGGAAATATAATTATGTAAATCTATTGGACATAGAGTATATTATTGTTAGTAGTAATAGTAGTTGAAGTTAGTATTTTATCTAACGAGGCTTTTTGAGTAATGCCTGTAATGAACCCTCCAGCTGTTTTTAGTTTGATCTAACCAATATTTAAAACTAACCAACCAAAATTTTAAAGAAACCGAAATAATACTTAAAATGTCAGTGTGAATTGTTTTGGATTAGCGTTTTAAATTTAATAAAATGTGGTTAGTTATTTCAAACTACCAAAAACAGCTGGAGGGTGCATTATTCATATTACCCCGCTTTTATAATGCAGGAAATTAGCGTCGAAATTCAAATTTAAGTTGAAATGGCCGAAAAAAATTATCCAGAGACATCTTATTTCAGTCCTGAAGTTCTTGTTAAAGCCAAAAATCTGCAACATGGTCCTAGGGCTTAATTCCCAAAAGTAGTCATATTCTGGGAATTTACACTTTTAAAAGTTCACTGATACTATCATTGTCCATATTCTAATAATCATTTGATCTGGTAGACTAATCAGCATATCACAATATAATGATAAATTTAAAATATCACAAATTGTATACCGTTTATAATTCAATAAAGTAATGAATGTTATGAAAGAAGTCGACTTATAGATTAGATAATATAATTTTTTGAGAATTTTATGTAAAGGCACTAGATTTTAATAATTCAAGTTATTAGCGCCACACGTGCCTGAAATCTGTGACAAGGCTTTACTCCTTTCGGAAGGAAGTCATACTCATTGCCAGTATTTTTACGCTCTAACAATGTCCTGGTTATCATTTCAAATGATGCAGTCGTAAGCAAAGGAGTTAAGTTTTGCAATATTGAGAAAAACAGATTCAAAGTCGAAGTTGTATAAAAAATCATAGGTAATTGAAAATTATAAGAAACAATCTTTATCTACTTCTAACGCATACACTTATATCCCTTTTCCACCAAATAAAATCATGCTTCAAGAATCTAATTAAGCACCAAACTATTTTTTGCGAAAAGAACCTTACACCCCTTTGCTTCTAACCATCTCAAATAAATTAAATTAGTGGAGTTCTATATAACATTTGAGTACACTAATAATAGCCGCTCCGGGATTTTCTTTTTTTTTTTTTTTTTTTTTTTTGGTTCTTCCCTTTCTCAAATTTCATCCCACGAACACTCTCCATTACTCTTCCCTATCATGTCATTTCATTCATTCATTCATTCATTCATTTATCATATCACCTTTGACCTCATCTCATGTTTGGTTAAAAATAGTCTGGTTTAACAAATCGCAGGTATTCGGAATATGTAGTTGTGGTGATCTAATGGGGGACACTCATGTACTCCCTCACGACTCCGAGCCTATATGTCAACTTAGGGCAGAATAGGGTCAAATGGACGGTTGTCCCTCCTGGAGGCCTCAAATAACGATGAGTAATGTGTATCGAACCAGGAGCACCATAGCAGATTGCACGTAACCATACCCACCTGGTTCATTCTGTAAAGTAAAGATGGGTAATGCAATGATGCACCAAAAAAAAAGTTGCTATGCTAGAGTTTTAAAATCACGAATCCATCTTTACATTTTTACAATCTAATATAATCTAATCTAAGACACAATAATAGAAACACATAGGATACTGTATACCTATACAACGGAAGAGCTTACATGCAGTGCGGCCTGTGATATACGCCTGTAAATATGAACAAAATTAAAAACACGGAATTTTTAATTAAATCTTATTTTAAGGCATCTGAACTTAAAAATGTGATCATACAACGTAGATTTGGGTTAGGCATATACCTATACATTCAGTATTTTTATTGTTGTGTTATAGCCTGTTGAAAAAAAATTATTTATTTTTAATAAGTCATGACATGTTTAAATCTGTATGTTTGTTTATTAAAACAATTAATGTCACTTTAACATTAGTGTTATGAATAAAAATGTAAAAATGTGTTAATTCCAACTAGGTCACATTCATTGGATAAGTAATTTACTGTCCCTATTGAGCCCGAAGGTACATGGGCGTGCAGACATAAGCTCTCCATACACCCTTATCTTATGCTAATATTTCAAATCATTCCCTTGTAGTCTTCACCTCCCCATAGCTAATGTTAATATTTCACCACATTTTTGTATTGTTGTAGAACGCTTTCCTTCTGGTTTCCCTACAAAAAATTAAAATGCCTTAATGTGAGCCTGAAAGGCGAATCCCGGTAATGTGAAATTATCCATATTTATGTCCCATTTTCTTCTCTGGAATCGTTTAAGATAATACAATGAAAATTTTACAGTGTATAGATTCATGTCTTCTTAATTGATATATCTACTTTGATTAGGATTCTATACCGTGCTTTTCTCTAGACTCCTATATATATATATATAATATATATATATATATATTATATATATATGTTATAATTAAATGTTTAACATTGAGCAATGCAAGCTTAATATGGTATGATATGATAAGAAAAATAAATGTCTGCAGGGGATTCGAACACGGAACTCTGAGTCTGTATCTCAGCGTGATATCCATTACACCACCAGGCGAATCCAATTCAAACACTTATCTCCGAGTTCTCGCGACATCTAGTAATAATGGAGAATATAATACATATATAAGAAAAATAAGTGTTTGAATTGGATTCGCCTGGTGGTGTAATGGATATCACGCTGAGGTACAGACTCAGAGTTCCGGGTTCGAATCCCGTGCAGGCATTTATTTTTCTTATCATATCATACCATATATATATATATATATATATATATATAATAAACTTACAAACATAATTTTCTTTTCTATTGCCACAAAAATTTTAAATCATTACAAATCTTATCCATGTAATCACAACTTTGTGCAAAATTCATAAGACTTTAATTGAACCCAAATGCCTCATAACTCAATGCTTAAAACAGTGCTTCAGACCAAAGTTATACATAACTCGTTATGAAAATTAAAATTATAAAATTGATAATTTCAAAACTAAATATATAAGATACTGTTCCAACAGAGATTGCATATCGCCCATTGATATGTTAAAACTTAATCGATTCAACAACTTTAAAATAAGTTTTAAGAAGATATTAAAATATGCGATTTAGATTATTGTAATAAACGAGTCTCTATTTTTGGTCCCATATTTAGCACCAAATTTGTTTTAAATTATTTTTATTTCATATTTTTAGTTTTCATGAATACGAGATATATATACCAAATATGAATAGAAATAATTAACAAAGAACATTTTTGTTTTAATTTTTTTTTATTGTCCACGAGCACGACTCACTACATTACATTTGTATGTATTTATTGGCATATAAACTCTCCTTATCTTCATAATGAATTTACAAATATTGACTATCAACATTTACAATAAAAATATAAATTAGTGTAGATCCCTGTAGAACATAAAACTCTACAATTGTGATGAATATTAAGAAATAGTCTTTGATTGACTTTGGAAAGTTATTTTAATAGGCTAATGAATAGTAATAGTAATAAGGGGGCACGCCGTAGCGCAGTGGTTAAGGCACTGAGCTACAAGCCGGAGGGTCGAGGGTTCAAGTCCCGTTGGGGTCAGGATTTTTAAACTGACCCAAACCCTCTGGCGGCACTATGGCCCTGGGGTTGACTCAGCCTCTAACGGAAATGAGTACCAGACGCTTGTTCTGGGGGTAAAGGCGGCCGTCACGCAGGGCTGACAACCCGGCTGACATAAAGTGCCGATTGTCTAGAAAATGTGGGAGCCTTAACCTCCTACTACCCCAAGGGCCTCCTGAGGCCTGTTGTGGGATCACTTTACTTTACTTTACTTTAATGAATAGTAATAACCGATCTCTTATATAGCCTACATATTTATTGTAGTTCAAGGCTTTATATGTGTAGGAAGAATTTAAAAAAAATACTGTAAATTTTAGGCCTTTTAGAACAGCTAATGTTTAAGTTTTTAGAGTATCTGAAATGGTAGTTAACCTACTTAAAGTGTAAATTAAAAAAATCAATGAGGTGAAGGTTTGAGAAAGATTATTAGAAAATGTTTCTTTAGTACAATGTACAGCAATCGATAGCTAGAATCCAAGCAAAGCCACTGGCCACCAGCAACTAACTAAATATTTAAATGCTAAATAAACGGAGAGTTTTACAAGCCGGAGTGGGATCAATTGAAAACTTGCAAATACCGCAGTCTGTATCCCGCTTGCCGACAATGCCGCCCGCGGTTTAGCTAACCAAATATTTGAGTCCGGCTTATACATATACCCTCACGGAATTCATAAGAAAACAACTTCATTAACGGGTTTTTAAATATTTTACTTAAGATAGTTATTTAAAGGTATAAAAATTGTAACTATGTTTGCTTGAACATTCTGGGTTAAGTTTGTTATACGGAGAAATCTGAGTACAGTGAATCAATGATTAACGCAATAATATCCACATTGTTTACATTAAAATCCACATTTTTACATTATTTCATAATATGGTTGGTGCAATGATTATATGAAAAATTATGATATACTTTTTTATTCAATGCCCAGGTTGTCATTTCTATATTTCAGGTTTTCTCTCCTGGCATTGGCTTAATTATTGTAATCCACTTCTGCCCTATGTCAGAGACTGTCAAACTATAACATCCTTCAAAAACAACCTAAATAATTATTTTAATAACAAACTAACTTCTACACCTCACTGATAGTATTCTTTTAACAATTAACAAATTAAATTATTTATGAAAATAATATTAAGAATAACACATATTTTCATTTATTTTGATTTAAATATTGTAAAATCGTAAAATTAGTTTTCTATATCTCATTATTTTTCTTTGTTTTTTATGTACATTAGACAAGGACAATTTAATATGTCTTGCTTGTATACATTTTATTATTAGTTTTAGTCTTAATTTTAACTAACATTAACTGGTTGCATTATAGATCGTAATATAATAGATAACTTTTTCATCAGATTTTTATTTAGAATTTAATATTAGAGTTAAATGAGATTGTTATATTCTAATGTAATATATGTTTTTCCTGGTGAGTGAAAGAGAAGGCCACATGGCCTTAACTCCACCAGGCTAAATAAATCTAATATAATCTAATCTAGCCTAGAAGGCGGGGTTACGTTACCCCGATATTATGGTGGGAGATAATTATGATAGGCCTAATGGAAGCGCCAGGAGAGTTCTTAACCTAAACTTAACCTAAATTCCAGACCATGGTAACTACAGGAATGATTCAATTTAAGGAAAAATTAGATATGAATTATATTATAAATTATAATATTACCAACCGAGTTAACTAAGTCCGTAGCGTTCTAGACTTAGGATATCCGGGAGATCCGGGTTCAATTTAGGATATTGCCCAACTTGACTGAAGTTTTTTCCTGTTTTTATTAACAGTCAAGTTAAATGCAGGATAACCATTTCATTACCAGGATTCCCATTTCTTTCTATAATTAAGAGTAGATGTGATATAAACTTAGATGCTAAACCGCCTATAAAAATAACTATGAAATAAAACATAAAATATATTGTTGAGTCACATTAGTTTCCCCACGATAAATTTTCTTTTGTTTAATATTTTGACCGAAAAACATAATTTTGTTTTTACAAAAATTGAGTTATAAAGTTAGTAGGAACAAATCAGTGGTTACGCTTAAAAAAAATAAGTTACTTGAAGACGGAACAGGCAATTCAGTGTCTATACCTTGAAATGAAGATGATATGATTATAATGTATTATGAAAAATTTTAAGTTTTCTTGCCCATTTATTTTTAGACTTTGTATTATTATAAATGTTCTATATGTATACTATAATAAAGTATATGTTTAAATTATAAATAAATATATATATATTTTACCACAGATTTAGTAAATTACACAAAATATATCTAACTATAAAATTCCGGTAATCCTCTGAAAGAATGAAGGCTCGTGTTCAGGGGAAGATTTCATTCATTACAATTATATCATTTATAATACTAAATATTATAAAAAAGTATATGTACAAATCAACATTATATCATCTGTTGTTATGTATTTACAAGTACATAAAATAGTATGGTATAAATGAATAAAACATAATACAATTACACAGATACAATTTAATGAGATGAAATATAGCATTAATTTGAAAAGCAGTAAAAGATAAATTAGAATTCGAATAATAAAAAACATTTGAATATCATTACGAAAAAAAAACATATTTTTAATTTGTTTACATTATACTGTTCTAAGGGGTTTTCAGTAATGTTACATAATCTATTGCCAAAATTGCTTCCACGATTGAAAGCAGATGTAGTATGACTTTTGGTTCAGCTAATTTAGTGTACAATGATTTTTTGTATTATACGCTATTTACGAGACATTTTGGGAATAGCTGCTTGCTTTTGTATATAATTTAATAAACGTTACACTAAATTCGACGAATTTTGAATACTTTCAAATAAGAGAATAAATAATAAATTGAGTTGGTGTCTACTTGATGAAAATCGATATTTATTAATTAAATAAATATAAAACTGTAAGTTTTATTTTTATTTAATTAATAAGAGAACAAATGTTCTAATGAGTATTATATCGGTTTATCAAGCATATATTAACGAATATAATATATTGTAAATATGTGCATTGAATTCAAATTCGTGAATGAATCGCACAATAAAAAATCCAACAAGATAATGGAGAAAAATAAAAATATATTTTCAAATAAATGTACTGTTGGTGTAACAGAAGGTTTAACGTAGGTGACAATAAGACTAATAATAATAATAATAATAATAATAATAATAATAATAATAATAATAATAATAATAATAATAATAATAATAATAATAATAATAATAATAATAATAATACAAATAATAATAATACAAATAATAATAATAATCATAATCATAATAATAATTAGGATTAGGATACACAGAGTGTAACGAATGAACTTTTCCTAAAATCAGGGACCTTGGATGAATGTTTTGATATAAGGAAAAACATTTTTTTTTTTCCTTTTTCCATATGGGTCATCACTAAACAATTTGTTCTCGATGTATCAAACGAGCATTCCGTCAATTCTAAAAACAAAATGCATTTTTTATAATTTTATCGTGTTTAGAGCATGATGTAACTATGGTTACACCATGGTATAGTGTTAGCGAATTTCGGAAGAACTTTTCTCGATAGTACCAAATTAGTGCGAACAATTATATTATATATATATATATATATATATATATATAGGCCTATATATCTTCCACTCAATCAACACAAATTAAAAATATATATTTAACATAACAAATATATTTCCCATATTTAACTATGAATATATATTTAACTGTTTAGATTATATATACACTATAATAATTATAAAGAATTACAAATATAATAAATGTTGCAATATCAATTTCATGTACAAACATTTTATACGATGATTATGATGATGATAATAAGCCTATGGAATTAAATGAAGAGTAAACACCTAAACCCGGATTTGAACCCAAGACCTCTAAATGTAGGCCTATATGTTAGTGACATAACCACTAGTCCACTCAGGCTCCTAACACATTTTTTCTTCCTGATATAAGATTCTGAATCATGAGAGGTAACGGTACATCTGTCTCATTACATCAATAACAGGTAAACATTTTAAAGAGAATATTACACAATAGCAGTTAACGATTCTTTATTTCGATGTTGTAATTAAATTCTGACATTTAGCTATTAAGGCCTTCATTGCTAATGTCAAAATTTAATTATAACATCGAAATGTATATATGTATATATATAATGTCCACCGCTTTGGTCTCGAGGTAGCGTGCTGCCTTGTCGGAGCAGTTTTTCTGGGTGAGGTTTTTATCGGGGTTTTTCCTCACCTGTAAGACAAATGTCAGGAAAACTTTAAGGGCCAAATGGCCATCATCATCATCATCATCCTTCACCGGTGTGGAAAGCAACGGGAAGCTACCACACCTACAATTCCCTAGTAAAGCTGCAAAGCATAGCATGCAAATGCTATGATTGCAGTGAAGGACCTGCCTTCGGGCAGAATTACTATGGATGGATATATATATATATATATATATATATATATATGAAGTAAAGTGATCCCACAACAGGCCCGGAGACCCTTGGGATAGTAGGAGGTAAAGGCTCCCACTTTTTCTAGACAATTCGCACTTTATGTCAGCCGGGTTGTCAGCGTCCCGCGCCGTAGCCGAGCGGTTAAGGTAGGGAACCTTGGCGCAGAGCTACGGGACTTGCGCTGGTTCGAGTCTCCATGGGGGAAGAAATTTTCTCATGGTATTTCGGCCAATATGGGACCGGTGCCCACCCAGCATCGTGAGGCAATTGGGTAGCTACAATAAGTAGCGGCTCCAGGTTGAGGAACCAGCTATAACGGCTGGGGGACTCGACATGCTAACCACATGTCACCCCTACACTGGCTGTTGATCATCTACCTCTGTGATTCACACATGTGGATATGAAGGGCCAGCAGCCGGCTGGTAAAAGGGCAACCGCTGAAAAGTGGAAAGACCCTCAATCGGAATCGGGTTGCCAGCCCTGCGTGACGGCCGCCTTTACCCCCAGAACAAGCGTCTGGTACTCATTTCCGTTAGAGGCTGAGTCGACCCCAGGGCCATAGTGCCGCCAGAGGGTTTGGGTCAGTTTAAAAATCCTGACCCCCAACGGGACTTGAACCCTCGACCCTCCGGCTTGTAGCTCAGTGCCTTAACCACTACGTTACGGCGTGCCCCATATATATATATCTCCAAGTATGTGTGTCTGTTAACGCTCAAGTGGCTGCTACTTTTGTTCCCATTTGGAAGCGAACATTTAAAAATTATTGCTCCAGTGTCCGCAATTTTCACTTTTAGCAATTGAGGATTTCTATGAATAGGGGCCTATGTTTTGAGAAAATTATGAATTAAGAATTCATCTATGTATAACTTTAGTAATCGCTTTTTTGCTGGTACATTTTACAAAAATACTCTTTCATAAAATATAGGCCTATTCTATCAAGTGCATAATGGAATATAAATTTATCTTTAGTTTTCATATAGATATGGACGTTCAAAGGAGCTTATATGGGCCCTTCTTAGGAACAACAGATATCCATGATCCTACTTTACATAGAAATATTACATTTTTATGTTACGCAGTGCGGTAATACAGAAATACAGCTTAGGAGTAAATAGTACACAAAAATATTCTCTTAAACATGTATACAAAATGAAAACAAATAATTTTATATGAAATTAGAAACATAATTATTATTTCTTAACAATTATTGAAATTAATAATTCATATTTAGTTCATCACTAGCTACTTGTTCGTATTCGTTTCTGGTTTGCAGGAAAACTTCATACCAAGCAATCTCATTTGGTTCTAGGAATTCAAATAAACTGCGTACACCTTTTTCTTCTTTTGGTGGCTGTAGTTGAACAGACCTTATTTCCAATAACCTAGTGTCAATATTAATTTCAAAGTCATTTATCTTAAGGGAGATGATTGGTGAAATTTCTATTTTCTACATTTTTTAAGCTACACACTTGATTTTTTGTACACACATTCATGTCATAATAGGTAATGTTATACTGACGATGTATCCTTATATGCTTAAACGTTTTTGAGTTATTCAAGAAAATCCATTAAACAATTTCATATTAAAATTTTTAATTAGTCCCATAATTTAATACATTTTTGAATTTTTTTTCTACACGACCACCGACTTATTTAGAACAACACTATGCATTGACTCTTCTATATCATTATAATAAAGAAGAAACACACACATATACATATATATATATATATATATATACATCCTCTGCATATGAACATTTATTTTTTTTAACTACTACATATATTTTATTTTTTTATTTCAGAAACTATCAACGTTGTTTCAAAATTCATGCACTGAATTATTAGCCATAAAGTGTGGTATGTGCAGTGAACATTTCGTGCTTCTATCATTAAATTTGTCAATGTTATTTTGATTTGAATATATTGAAATGCAATGAAAATAAAAGTGTGGAAAAACCAATTTGAAAGTTTGCATGCAGTTAAATTAGAATGTAGCATACATGCCCTCCTACAGTCATTAGGGAGACTTACAAGCGCCATAGGACACTGAAACTTCACCAACTTTATACTTTAATATAAAAAGCGAGAAAATGTTAAATTTGACCGAAAATGTCGAAAATTTCATCCATCACCTCCCTTAAAGTATTTAAAATGAATGTATGCACCATTGAAACTATCTGCAGCTAAAACACCACCTGATGGTTTAAAACAGAGTCTTACATAAGATTGAATATTAAAAGCCTGTTTATTTCCTGTTGGCTTACATTTCATGGTAGCCTGAAATCCATCCTTCCAGTTTTTGATTAGAGGAGTCCCATGTTTTACCTCAAAAGGAGTTGGGTCTCTAAGCTTTTCTTAGTTCCATCATTGACAGCTATCTCAGACATCTTTAAATAGCAAGCAATAGCATAACTGCAGTGAAGTTGATACTCGTAATGATATGTCTCACCTACAACAAATTGATTTCAAAATGGCTGTCACACATTTATAAATCGAGATAGCTGAATGAAAATTTGCAGGGATACCAATGTAACTGGAAATTCAGAAAATACAATCTCCCTAAAAAGGGTCCATGCCGGTATAGGCCTATATTAAATAGAACTCCTCAATTAAACTCGCTATGGCCCATTGGAACTATATCATGTAAGAATAGTATATTGCGATGCGAGGTGGGGATGTGGTTTTTACAGAGGGAGGAAAATGTTTAAAACTGAGCGATAGCCAGCTTTTTAATTTTCGAGATTCAGTAAAACACTTCACAAATGTGCGTCGTACATTATTTTTTGCGCGATGGTGTTTTCAAAATAATAAATAATAGTAAAATAATATCTTTGTTGGACATATTTGCGTTCATTATAAACAACTAACTAACGTTAACAGTGTGGGCAATGTTTATTAATTGAAACTATAGGAAGCCGTGACACCAATCGGTGATAAAATTGCGGAAGTACGTATTTATTGTTTCATATTGTTTTAAATAAAGTTCAGTTAATTTAAAATACAGTGATTTATTTCGTATAATGTATATTGACACTATCCTTTAGGTATTTTTTGAATATACATATACATTTTTGAATATACATTGTTTGTAGTATCACATATAGGACAGTGGTTTTACTTCCCACACGTGGTTTATAATATGTAATATTACAGTATTGGGGGCACGCCGTAGCGTAGTGGTTAAGGCACTGAGCTACAGGCCGGAGGGTCGAGGGTTCAAGTCCCGTTGGGGTCAGGATTTTTAAACTAACCCAAACCCTCTGGCGGCACTATGGCCCTGGGGTCGACTCAGCCTCAAACGGAAATGAGTACCAGACGCTTGTTCTGGGGGTAAAGGCGGCCGTCACGCAGGGCTGACAACCCGGCTGACATAAAGTGCTGATTGTCTAGAAAAAGTGGGAGCCTTAACCTCCTACTACCCCAAGGGCCTCCGGGTCTGTTGTGGGATCACTTTACTTTACTTACTTTACAGTATAGTTATTTTATTACAGCACAGTTATTTAAGATGGCAATCCCGAAATGTAGGAAATTGAACTTTCAATCCTGATCGCCATTGCTGTATGTACGACAAAATGCACTACCGCGTAAAAAAAGTATTTTCCAAACATCAGCGGAATCGTGCCATTAGGAGCGGGGATTTACTTGAAGGCCGAAATAAAATTAAAATGTTCTTGTGTTCTTTTTTTTTCCGAAACGAAATCCTGCATGTAATATTTTTAATAGAAAATGTAAGACAGAGTTCGTTAATCAGCAAAAGTTGAACCATTCGGATTGGAGTTAAATATGAAAGTTGAAATTGTAATGGGGACATTTAAAATTTTCTAGCGGCCGCAGTTTTTGTTTTCTGGCAATGTGTATTACACAAATTTGAATTTTGATTTTCTGGTTGTATACACACGAACAATTGCTTCTTCCAAATTTCTGAAATTTAAAATATACCGGTACGTATCTGTTCTAGCGCTCTGTAATAAATTTCACAAATTGTATTTGTTAGGATTCACCTATTTTACGCAGATTCTGCAAGACTGAATTTTTGTCATTGATAACATAGATTTTTAACCTTTTTATAAGTAAAATTGTAGACTTTCGCTGCAGGTGTCTTATAGGACACAGAATCTCTTGAGGATGTCTACCGCAGTAGTAGACGAAACCTTGAGTGTTAATAAAACCAGACCACGGCCATTTAGCCCGAAAGACATGACACTTTTTATAAGTGTCAGGGAAACATATGCACTTTGGTTGTGGTTTATACATTTAATTTGTAATAGTAGACACTTTGTTGGCCGCAGTGTTATGTTCCTTGCCTCTAGTTCTAGGGTAGCGGGACCAAACCCGGCCGGGGTCAATGGTATTTAGGACGAAAAAATGCAAGGACAAGTCCTCCGGGAGGGATTTAAGCCATGTGTCCCGAGTCTGAAGATTTTCAGGCTCGTAAAATAACCTAAAGCCTGAATAAAAAGTTCTAACTAACTAACTTACTGGCACTATCGAACTCGTAGATTCATGGCCATACATCCCTATTCTGAGCTAATGTTTACCAATCATTCCCTGTATAATCTACTTCCCTCAAATCATAGTTAATGTTATTCTCCCACCTCATTCTTGTCTACCAACAGGGCGATTTCCTCTGGTTTTCCTACAAGAAGCTTCCATGCGCGTCTCTCACTCCCCATCGTGCCACATGTCCTGCCCATCGCAGTCTACGAGACTTAACTGTTCTTATGAATAAAAAGGTCACTATACAAAATTTAACCCAATCGTCTTCCATCTAAGCAATACCTTGGTTTCCCATTAGATGTCTCCTCGAGACGATGTACTAACCACAAGCCACTAGCTGACGTCTATAAGGAAATAAGCTAACAGAATTAGTCAGGTTAAGAAAAACTTGCCACTTGGAAAGCACCCATGTCCCCAGAGGGGATCTATCACCATATATACTTTATTAGCTAACGTTTTAGTCAGTCTACACCCTATTTCAAACTAGTTGATAGAGGGCGAAGGGGTTTTTTCCCCCTCATAAGTACCATCGGTGTATGCAACGGACTAAGCATTTCTATAGCGAGTCGTGTGTTAACATGTAGAAAATAGTCTTATTTTTGTCCATTAGAGTTGAACCTATTCCTTTTGGGGCTTACAACAATGGCTCAGCCTATTGGAAGAGGCATTTAAAGCATTGGATCACGCACATATATTTTTGATCACACAAGGACTTGGAAAATATCTCCGAATGAGTGATCAGTTCAATCTCCTCCGAGACAATACGAAGTTTTAAGACGAAACACACCATTCACTCACTACATTCATATTAAAAATCGTGAATATGACAATGATAGCCAGATGATGTTAGGAGACCATTTGGGCCTTAAAGTTTCATACAATTTGTCTTACAGGTAAGGAAAAACTCCGAAAATCCATCACCCAGGAAACTTGCCCGAACAGAGATCAAACCCGGACGCTTTACATACGAGGCAGTGACGCTATCCCGGGACCACAGCCGTGGACACTTACTTATTTTTTAACATTTATTTTAAATTTTCAATTCAATATGAATAAATTGATTCCAATAATTAAATTCCAGTCTTAACGATGGGAGAAGTAGGCAAAAATTTCAGTCAGGTTTGTAGGATCCGGGGTTTGAGCCTTAGATCTTTCCGAATACAATTCTTAAACGCTATAACTTAAGTCAATTAAGCCGGTGGTTTAGATATTTTCCTGAATTGACTGATTATGTTACTTGCTGTTAAATTGTATATCCTACCTCCACATAAAACCCCTATACCAGTCATTTCCCAAGTGTATACGCACTGACATTTCTTGGTTTCGCTGAGAATATAGATCTCCGGAATGTTTTAACATAGACTATTTGTTACATAAAACTTTCCTCATTAGAGGATTTCCACAAGCACAAAGTGATACAGATAATTAATTTTTTGGGCATTTCAATATTTAGCCAGGGAATACTCCATCTTTACCCATGATTTAACCTTAAAATTGCAAAACAATAATTTCTCGCGTCTGTTATATACATGCGGCGGACCTCAGTGAAAACGAAATCATCCATAACTGTCTTATTAGGTTTTTGTTTAATTCGACAGAAATTATCATCATTCAACACACGTTTAAATTATTTCTAATCGTTTATTTGCTTCTGCTCTACTTGAAATATTATATAAATTAAACCAGTTGATGTATCTTGTAGGATACATTGCCAATTTTACGATTAAAGTTAGATTACAAAATTCTTATACGCTCCGTAGTCCTACTGTATATTTTAACAATATTAGTAATAATCCTTCAGGACTGCAAACACGTGTATAGTATGTTTACACTTTATTTATTTAGTCTGATGGAGTTAATACTCAGCCGCGAGAAAGAGATTAACTCTTAAATTTGCAAGTATCATATGACACATTAGTTAAATTTATTCAATATTTAAAATATAAAAAACGGAAAATCGAACGAGTAGAATTACTTATAGCTGTATTGAATTACACAGGTACAGAAATAATTACATTTTACTTCGTTTTCACTGCGGTCAAACACTTTAAAATTAACGGCACAAGAAATTTGGGGATTAGATTAAGACAATTATATAATATTAGATAATCAAAGAAAATATGATCCAATATTAAATAATAGTAACTAGTAGTAATTATAATAATGTTAAAGATAATTACAACTATGCCCTAATTAAATATTAATAATTAATATGAATTACATAATATATTTTCTATAAGTGTATTAATTTTATTTTAAATTAGTGATAAATCTTAATATCATTTAATCAAAATAAATTAATTCAATTATTAATTACTAAAATAATGGGGATATGATTGCAGATTCCAGGAGTATATTAAATAGATGGAAAAGTTACTTTAATCAGCTATTAAATGTACATACAGAACAGGACATTGAGGAGGATAATTTACAGACAGCAGAAATGCTAGTCGAAGAACCAAATGCATTAGAGGTTGAAATGGCGATTGAAAAATTGAAGATGTATAAAGCATCAGGTTCAGATGAGATCCCAGCAGAACTGATAAAATAAGGGAGAGAAAAATTGATGGACAAGATACGCTGGTTGCTTAGTATGATTTGGGAAAAAGAAGCTCTTTCAGATGAATGGAAGGAATCAATTATCACACCAATTTATAAGAAAGGAGATAAAACTGATTGCAACAACTACAGGGGCATCTCATTACTTTCAACTTCGTACAAAATTCTAACAAATTTATTAGTATGCAGACTTACTCCCTATATTGATGACATTCTAGGAGATCATCAATGTGCATTTAGAAGAAAACACGGTCTACAACAGATCAGATATTTTAGTATAAGACAGATTTTAGAAAAGAAATGGGAATGTAATGGTACTGTACATCAACTATATGTTAGACTTCAAAAAAACATATGATTCAATTAAGAGGGAGAAGTTATATAGTATCCTGCTGGAGTTCGGAATTCATAAAAAGTTGGTTAGACTTATACGAATATGTCTAAATGGCACAAAGATTAGGGTGCGTGTAGGCAAACAGTTTTCGGACACTTTTGAAATCCAGAATGGGTTGAAGCAAGGAGATGCACTATCTCCTCTACTATTTAATTTTGTACTAGAGCATGCCATTAAATCTTTAGAGAATGAGGAAGGCTTACAACTCAATGGTATTAATAAGCTGTTAGTTTATGCTGATGATGTAGTATTATTGGCCGATAGCGAGGAGATACTAAAGGACAACACGCACACACTATTGAGTAACACTAAGAAATTAGGACTGGAAGTAAATATCAATAAAACTAAATATATGGTCACACGTAGAAATACATTATATAATGGAAATGGACAGCTAATGACAAATGAGGGAAATTTTGAGGAAGTGGCTGAATTCAAATACCTAGGAACAATAATCACAAATAGGAATGAGATGCACAAAGAAATTAAACATAGGTTCAATTCTGGAAATGCGTGCTATTATGCATTGCAGAGACTTTTGATGTCCCAACTCCTTTCAAAAAACGTTAAGCTGAAAATATATAAAACTATTATTCTACCAGTTATATTATATGGGTGCGAAACATGGACTCTTACTTTAAGGGAGGAAAGGAGATTACGAGTATTTGAGAATAAAGTTCTTAGGAAAATTTTTGGACCAAAGAGAGATGAACAGACAGGTGAATGGAGAAGACTACATAACAATGAACTACATGGTCTTTATAGGAAGCCAGATATAATAAGAACAGTTAAGTCTCGTAGACTGCGATGGGCAGGACATGTTGCACGTATGGGGAATGAAAGACGTGCATGGAAGCTTCTTGTAGGAAAGCCAGAGGGAAAACGCCGAGTTGGTAGACCAAGAATGTGGTGGGAGAATAACATTAACTATGATTTGAGGGAAGTAGATTATACAGGGAATGATTGGAGAGCATTAGCTCAGGATAGGGATGTATGGAGAGCTTATGTCCGCGCGGCCATGAACCTACGGGTTCGATAGTGCCAGTGAGTAAGTAAGTAATACCTTAGCCTCTTTAGCTCTATTAAATAGGCTACTGCTTAATTTTTTTAAAAATTTAATTTAGATTGACAGTCTCTAGCATAGGGCAGAGCAGAGTTCCATCCTTTGGCAAATTAATCTATGAAAGATCTGCATAGTGTGATAAGATGGAATATAGGCAGGCCTAAAGGTTAATGTGATGATGGGATCGGGTGCCTAAATTACGAGTATCTGAGAATTTAACGAAATTTTCTGATAGGTAGCCTAAATAGACGTGAATGTGTGTAGTATTTTATGAGTTGACGGTTTGCATTAATAGAAACCATTTTTAAAGAGTGGACGGTTTTTACACGCTTTATATTAGCTTGACCTGTATCTATCTATCTATCTATCTATCTATCTATGTAACGGAATCTTTCAACGCGATTTTCACCCACTTAAAATCATCGGATCGACTTGAAACTTTGTATACTTGTAGAGGACCCGTGGCAATACAATAATTTCATATTTATTTTCTAAAATCCTGGCCATAATCATCAGAAAATCAAAAAACGTGTTTTTGTATCAATGTAACGGAATCTTTCAACGCGATTTTAACCCACTTAGAAACATTGGATCGACTTGAAACTTTGTATACGTGTAGAGAACCTGTGACAATATAATAATTTAACATTTTGTTTCTAAAATCCTGGCCAAAATCATCCGAAAATCAAAAAAATTAAAACTGGTATAATAGGTTGCGGACTGTCGAGTTTTTAGTCAATCGTTGTAAGAGCTCAGTTGGTAGAACAGTGAACTCTTAGTGGTATATAATTTCAGTAATCCATACGTCTCTGGTTCAAATTCGGCTGGGAGGGTTTTTTTTATAGAAGAGTATTACTTTTAGCTCATACTACAATAATATCGAATTTAAAGATATTTACATTTTTATCTTATTCTGTAAAATATTAAAACTAAAAAATAAAAATAAATAATAGTTTTAAAAAACTAAAAGAACACACTTTATTAGAAAACTAAAAAATGAAAAATAATTTTAATTTCGAATACGCTTGGGATAAAATAAAGTGGTCAACAAAAAAATAATCTCCAACACATATAGAATAAAATTAGAGTTATCAACAAAAAGAAAATAATTTTACCATCAAAAGCGTGGGGTGATTTTTATGATTTTTGCATTTTCTTCTTAGAGAGCTTACTTTTACCAATATATTTTTATTATCAAATATATTAATTGATATAGAGCACCCCACGCTTTTGATGGTAAAATTATTTTCTTTTTGTTGATAACTCTAATTTTATTCTATATGTGTTGGAGATGATTTTTTTGTTGACCACTTTATTTTATCCCAAGCGTATTGGAAATTAAAATTATTTTTCATTTTTTAGTTTTTTAATAAAGCGTGTTGTTTTAGTTTTTTAAAACTATTATTTATTCAATCTCGTAGACGAAGTCATATATTATGTCAGGAACCTGTAGCATCGTAAAACATGCGAATTCAACACATAAAACGAATGCGTAAGTTGTAGGTTTTTTTTTTAGTAAGAATGACGTTTAGATTGTAAACCGAACCTCAATAATCAAAATGGGACATTGTATTTGTTTCTACTAACATTTTATTCAGACTATTTCACTCATGCCCTAAATGGGTGTCAATGACCAATCACATTTCAATGATTTTATATTTATAACCATCACAGTCGTTTTTCACCTCGATTTTATCAGTTTAATTTTATCACTTTAAAATCAATCTCTTCCTTTTTAACATTCTGAATAGGTCATAGCATTATTTTCCAGTTACTGCATGTGGCTGCCAGATTGTGCGTGTGTATATATATATATATATATATATATATAAGGAATTTGCGACATTTGTCATTGGAATTGCCAAAGGCATATCCCGGAGGACAAATTCTCATCAATCCCCAAAAGATTGAAGATCTTAAGAAAATAATGAAGTACATCAGTGATACAAATGCTAAAACATTTTATGAAGAAGTAATACTTTCTCACTCTACTACAGATCCAGGTGCATCATGAATGAGAAACGCCTATCATTTTACATGTGTTAGTTTTTTTAAAAGAAATACGTCTGTTTTGAATTTTTAAACCAAAATATTATCGTAATGTTCCTAACATGTCAATTTAAGCACAATACATGTAGATCTGTATTGAATAAATTTTGTTCACTCTATGTCCATTTTATTCTTTCAAAAAACTTCCAGTGAATAAAGGAATAAATAACATACATAGTGTGGTAGCACAACATTTCCATTGCTAGTCCGTTATCATTAAATTCAGTCCCATGTCATGTTTATATAACATAAATATTTTATTCCGCTATTTGTTCATGAACATAAGTTATGCTCTCCTGAAAAGTATCAAATTTTGACTTAGTTTCTTTCTAAAAAGTGCAATTAATTTGTATTAGATTACTGTATGTCGATATGAAATATTTTAATAATGACTAAATATTAAATAGTGGGTTTGTAATATACTATTTTTTTAAAATTAATAAATAGCTGGAAGCTCGGGTATAAATATATAAATGCTTCCTAAGCCAATTTTAACTATTGTAAGAATCTGCCGTATACCGATGTGGAAGACTTAAGATAATTAAATGAATAGCCCTATTAAATAGTAAATAGTATTATATTAATAATAATAAGTGACACTCGAAAGAGCATTAAGTTTTAGGTTTATGATTTGTCTTTTATCAGTTCGTTCAACGATCCCGTCCATCTTCTACATTGTTTGTAATGGTATCGGTCGCATTTTTGTTCGCATATTTTACATTCACATGAGTCACTCGGTTGGTGGAATTTCCTATTTTTGCACATAAAAAAATAGATTAATATTTTACTATATTGATATTTAGATAGCTGGAAGTTCGAGTTCAAGGAATGACTTGTAAAAGCTTCCATACGCCACGACACAATTTGATAATTGATGAAATAACGAGTTAAAACCATTAGTGACATTAAACTGGAGTGAAATGACACTGGTGTATATTTATTAATTACCAGAGGTGAAATATCGGGAATATGATGAGGTGGGTTGTATGTTCGGAACAGAGGTGGCAATGTTCGCGTCCACTGAGCCAACACTCAGCGTTCAAAGTTTGCATTGGCTGCCCTCTCGCAAGGCACCTCTTGTTCTTGGGAAACGAACCAGCCACGGCAATAAAATGTCCTCCTCCTCATCATCATCAACCTAACACTTAAAACTCCACCAAAAAGATGTATTGTACATGGGTGGAACCGAGTATTTAACTGAATAAACATAGAATCGACGACTCAAATTATTTACCTATTAGTAACGGATTAATTCGGCATTTCAAAAGGGAAATTTAAAGTTGTCGTGTTACTTTTTTTTTCCCCCTTCGCATTCTAACTCTTAACAATGATCCATTGTCCTCATCGAACAGATGAACGCTTTACAACTTTCTTTTTATTGGTCTGTGTACGCCATTATCGCCGTAATAAGCGACTATTTTGATAGACGGGTAATTCTTCTCTTCGGGAAATTAATGCCAATGCAACTTAAAATACATCCTCAAATAATTTGCTTCAGAAGGCTATCATTGTTCCTTGTTAAATTTAGTAACTGTCTGATGAATAAATATTTGGGCTTCGATTACTCTTTTATTCTCAACTTTTATTTTTTAATTTGTAATAAAATTGATTTTTACTCAAATCAAGATATAGTGTAACGTATAGAATTTTTCCAATAATTTAACATCATTCATTTTCACAGAGTTGTTTAAAAACTATATTTCGGATTTTTAGGCTATTAGAATCAATTTTTTGGCACCTAAACTACCTGTAATAAACTCTAGCAAATAATAGTTTAAAAAATTAAAACAACACGGTTTATTAGAAACCGAACTAAAAAATCAAACATAATTTTAATTTCCAATGCGCTTGGGATAAAATTAAAGTGGTCAACAAAAAAAATCATCTCCAACACATCTAGAATAAAACTAGAGTTATCTACAAAAAAATAATTTTACCATCAAAAGCGTGAGATGCTCAATATCAATTAATATATTTGATAATAAACAGATGTTGGTAAAAGTAAAATCTCTAAGAAGAAAACGTAAAAAGCATAAAAAACACCCCACGTTTTTTGATGGTAAAGTTATTATTTTTTTTTATTTTATATAAAATAGTTACCACAAATTATTTCTCCAGATGGGAGAAGCATATAGAGTTGGATGGAATAATAAACTTGTTCCCAACAGATGGAGTAAGTGTCCGGAACTTACATAAATGAAGTCAATTATTAAAGAGAAACAGATCTCTTGAATTTGTAATAGCTTAGATCTCAGTGGGAAAATATACATTTTAGATATCATAAACTCTATAACCAATCGTATATATATAAAACCGAAAGTGGATTTAGCGAGTCCGCTAAAAAAATGGTTCGAATAGAATCCCAATTCAAATTAGTATAATTTTTGTTCCTTATGAGCAATGAAATATTTCCATCATTACCTGGTTCGTTAGTTAGGCCTATAGTTAATAATTTCCTTACGTTTTAAGTTAAATTCGGTATTGGAAATGCCCAAGTACACATATTATATAATGTAGTTAGTTTAAATTTGGTTGGCTGGAGAATATTAAATTTATGAAATTATACAAAAGTTTTATTTTTTAAATGATCATTTAAAATTCATTGAGTTTATAGGGATTCTTTGTTAAAATAATTGTTTGTTAATTATTAGAGATAGGTAACTTAAGACTTTTGATGTCCCAACTCCTTTCAAAAAACGTTAAGCTGAAAATATATAAAATTATTATTCTACCTGTTGTATTATATGGGTGCGAAACATGGACTCTTACTTTAAGTGAAGAAATGAGATTACGAGATTTTGAGAATAAAGTTCTTAGGAAAACTTTTGGACCAAAGAGAGATGAGCAGACAGGTGCATGGAGAACACTACATAACAATGAACTACATGGTCTTTATAGGAAGCCAGACAGTTAAGTCTCGTAGACTGCGATGGGCAGGACATGTTGCACGTATGGGGAATGAAAGACGTGCATGGAAGCTTCTTGTAGGAAAGCCAGAGGGAAAACGCCCAGTTGGTAGACCAAGAATGGGGTGGGAGAATGACATTAACTATGATTTGAGGGAGGTAGATTATACAGGGAATTATTGGAAAGCATTGGCTCAGGATAGGGATGTATGGGGGGCTTACGTCCGCGCGGCCATGAATCTACGGGTTCGATAGTGCCAGTGAGAGTAAGTAAGGTAACTTAAGTTTGTCAGATGTATTTTTATTTCGATCTTGATGTTCTTGTATCTGCCTTAATTCTTTCACACGGGATCCCGACTTTATTTCCTTTCCGAAGGAAGACATACTTAGGATATTTACGTCCCTTAAAAAATTTAATTCCCCCAGCAGGTTTCAATCCACAAACAGTATGGCTAGAGGCGATCATGAAATCATTAGTCCCCCCTACCAAACTTTAGTTATAATTTATAACATTATATTATAATACTACAATAAAATTGTTGAATGGAATTTTGTGGGATAAACAGACATTCAAAGACACTAAAATCCATATTTATAAATAGGGAGTGGTTATTTTAGGTTCTAAAAGTTAAGATTGCACCGTAGTATAGTGATAAAATTAATGTAATAAGTATTTATATCCAATCAACTGAATTAAAAATAATAAGACTTGCAAAAAAAAAAACATTTCTCAATACTTGGTGTGGGATCTAGCAATATTACATTTATATAACATCTCTTACTTTTAAATTAAAAAGAAACAATGCGGATAGAACTTTGTTTTTAATTTAAAAGTAAGATGTATGATATAAATGTAATATTGCACTTAGAAAAATTACCGAGAAACGTTTTCGTAAGTTTTATTATAAACAAAATTCAGTTGATTGGATATAAACACTTGTTATATAAATGTTATCACTATACTATGTTGCAATCTTAATATTCAGAACCTCCCTGTTAGTAAATCAATAGTAAGAAGTTTAATGACCCATGGAGCAGAAACGTAGACTATAAATCTTATATATAAAAATGTTCTGTATGTTTGTTCCATACCGTTGATCCGATTGTAATGGGGTTTTTTTTGCAAAATGTTCAAGAGATTCCCGGGATGAACATAGGCTATAAGAGAGTTGTGATACTGAACTCCTACACCCTTAAAAATCGCCCTTTGTAGTGGAAAACGTGAAAAAAGTAGCTCTTTGGACGCTTAAATGGCTTACGCCGCATAAACCATAAGAAATACACAAAATTAATGTACACAAAATTGAATATCTCAAAAAAGCTCTACAAAAAAGTCCGCGACAGCATATGTTTCTCGCTTACGGATAACTCACAAAAACCATTTTTGTCTTTCATTGATACCAAGAGTCCCTTATCTCTTACGGATAACTCACAATAACCATTTTTGTATTTCATTGATACCAAGAGTCTCGCGCCGTAGCCGAGTGTTTAAGGCAAAGAAGTCTTGGCGCAGAACTACGGGACTTACGCTGGTTTTATCTCTACGGGGGAAGACATTTTTCTCATGGAATTTCGGCCAGTATGGGACCGGTGCACAGTGGGTCAGAAATGAAATCTAGCTCGAAAAAAAAAAAAACTGTTTTCACTGACTCTCATCAATTTATCTTTTTTTTCACTCTAATATAATTGTTATATGACGGTTCTTAACTTATCTGCAAAGGAGGGTACAATTCTAATGTTTATGAAGACAATATAAACATCGGAAGTTGCCGATGGTTAAGAACTCATCTGGTCTATATCCCAGTTGTGTTATTAGCGTTGTGTATTCAAGTTTTTCTTCTTATTCTATATGGATACTTCACCTCAAGGTTTGTAATTTTATGGATATATTTAATGTGTTTCTATATAATCAGATATTATGTTAAATACATGTGGAATCATACCTTCCATGTCCGTCGCCGTGACGTAGTCGATAGAGTCCCTACCTTCCCTCCGGCGACCCGGATTCGATTCCCGGCTGGGTGGGGATTTTAAAAAATCTCCACTTTGGGTCTGGGAGTGTGTGCTGTCCCTAATGATCAACTGAGTGCACATTTCCTATTAAATAAAAAAATCATACCTTCCAAGCACTAAAAATTTACAGAATCATCTTATTTTAAATTGAGCTACAAAGCAGTGGCGGTTCCAGGGAGGGGACCATGGCCCCCCCCAGAATTTTTTAAATGTAAATTATGATTCTAATTAATGAACTATTATCGTGCACTTAAAAAATCAAATAAACTTCGGTGTATTAAGTAGCAAAGAGCGATGCTGACCGGTCACGAGTAAACTGGTGATCGAGTTTCTCGTATGTGTGTGTGTGTGTGTGTGTATATATATATATATATATATATATATATATTATATATATATAATATTTCTGTATGTGGATTTGTCACTGAACTTCTCCTAATCGATTGAACCGATTTTGATTACATTTGTGTGTGTGTCTGTTTGAGTCCCTCGATGGTTTAGATTCACATTTGGACCCTCTAAAACCATTAGTTGTAGGAGTTCACCTGAAGTGAAAATTGAAAAATCGCTCTAGCGGTCATATTTTTCGACGTTTCACAACTCAATATTGTCCAAAAATGAGCGAAATTCCGACAGTTAGAAGTGGAGGTTTACTTGAAATCCGAAATTAAAAACTCCTGTATATCGACTGGACCAATTTGGATGATTTTTTTTTTCTGTGTTTGAGTGGGTCCCTGGATGGTTTAGATTCACAATTGGACTTGGTAGGTGGCGCGGCAATCGGTTTATAGGAATTTTTTTATGTCAGATGTGTAGTCATCTGCATTATCGATATGTTCCGACATAACTATGTGACGTCAGCATTCACACTTCTTGAGCCACAACACAAGGCTGTAAGAGGTTTTCTTGCGAACTTATTTAATAACATCTAATTATGTCCTAATTGCTGAATTTTATGGTAAAAAAGTAACATATTTTTATCGTCCGCCTCTGACATGAGAATTGAACGTTCGGGCAGGACGTCGTCTGCCGGGTACGCTAGTGACAAATAAAAATCAAAATTACAATCTACAGAAATTAATTTTTTAAGAAGATCTGCATGATGCTCTAAATTAGGCAGGATCAAAAACTGTATTATCCGAGAAAAAAATTAACTTTAACGAAACAATTATACAATTTGTGGGGAAATAAACAATTACGATGGTTTGGACGCGTGAAGAGAATGAATGAAGATAGAGTGCCAGTTAGGAGTAGATTCCAAATCCGTGAAAAAGATGAGGGAAGCCCAAGAAGACATGGGTAGAGGGAATTATGAATTTTATGAAGGAAAGGGGACTGCAGGATGGTGTCTGGAAGGATAGAGATGGAATGGAATAAGAGAATCAGGACTTCATATTATACACAGGAAGTGTTAAATGATGATGATAATAAATACAGACATCGAAAATGATAATTAGGAGGAAATGTTTTTTGTTAATTTAGAAAATTCCTCATATCTGCAGCATTACTAAATTAATTTAAATACATCGTACTAAATCTAGGACTTCGAACGTTGAAAGTTAATAACGAATATTAGGCGATGTGTATATTTTTATTTCACAATATAAGTTGTTACTATTTCAATCATTAGAGCATCTAGAAATAAGATTAATATAAGAAGTATTTTAATAAAGTGGATAATAATGAAATAAAAAAAGACATTTTTAATAAAGTGAAGCTACACCTGGAGACTGTGATTAATAAGGAGACGACAGAACTGTAAATGAGGGGAAGATACATCATGATAGCTACTATTTTAATTTAATTATCATCCTACAAGAGTTCATTAGAGCATGTGAGAACAGAGCTTTCATTTTGTCAGGATATCGAGATCTCCAGGTACACTGTCTTGCTTCAGCTGTTTCTAGGGAAAAGAAAGACGCTCTTTCTTGTAGCAGTGACGGTAATTCATTGCGATTCCAGATAACACGCTAATTGCTGTACATTAGTACGATATAATGTACATTTATCATAATGTTCCCCTGATACATATCACAACACCTGGAGAAATGTGTCTACACTGTGTTCAAACATTTATCCAAATTTAAGTTTCTTGTTAATTTTATATGTTATTATCTGATTATGTTAACTCAGATTACCTCATTTATATTTTTTTATAAAAAACATGGATATGTTTTTAAATTGTTCCTATTTAATCATAAAAAACACACATAAATAACATTTTTTTGCGCGATAGTGCATTTTGTCGTACTTGCAGCAATGGCGACCATGATTGAAAGTTCTACTTCCTACATTTCGCGGTTTGCCAACCTAAATAACTCTACTGTAATAAAAATAACTATACTGTAATACTACATATTACAAACACGTGTATAGGAAGTAAAATCACTGCCATCTATGTATACTACATACAATGTATGTACAAAGAAATATCCAAAAGTTTGTGTTAATATACATAATACGAAACAAATCACTGCATTCTAAATGAAATGAACTGAATTTATTTGAAACAATATAAAACAATAAATACGTACTTGCCGCCATTTTATTACTAAATTGGTCTCACGGGCTCCTGTAGTTTCAACTAATAAACATTGCCATTGCCCACACTGTTAACGTTAGTCAGTTGTTTATAATGACACAAATATTTCCAACAAAGATGTTATTATTGTACTATTATTTATTATTTTGAAAACACCATCGCCCAAAAAATAATGTACAACGCACGTTTGTGAAGTGTTTTACAGAATCTCGGAAATTAAAAACCTCGCTATCGCTTTGTTTTTTTTAAATTTTCCTCGATTCTGTAAAAACCACTTCCCAACCTCGCATCGTAATATACAGTTGTCCATTGATTTTTTTAAAATACTAATTTTATTAATTTTAAAAGTTCTGTCACTTGACATATTGACATTTGCCATCTTGCTTCCTAATAAAATGTTTTTAAGTTAATACCATATTCACTTAGTATTATACACAACACTAAATTCATAATATAGTCACTTTCTTGACACGGAAGACACTCTGGAGATTCAGTGGATGAGAAATCAGGCATAACCTATAGTCAGTCGACTGTAAAGTTGCCATACCATACCTTTTTGGCCTCTCGGCCAGTGATTAATTTTCTTCCTGGCTTTTTAAAAAAAATTCCCTCGCATGAGATTTAATTGATATTATTCAACCCATCTTCAAATATACTCAATAATTTGTATAATTAAAAAATAAATTTAATGTTTGCTTATTTGTTGAATTTTAGTTCCTTTTTTGACCAATAAATCTGCCCTTTCGTTACTACGAAAACCACATTGAGATGATATCACCGTATAACAATTCTTTTTTGCAAACTTTTTATTTCATTTTGGATGTTTTTAATGTGAGTTGTTTTTGGGTCCTAAATTATGGTTATTCCTATTATTGCAGCTGCGGAATCACAAGATAAGTATTTTGAATAATATGCAGAAATTGTGAAATTGGTTTAAATCAATTTTAATTAGGCCTACTCCTATTTCTCTTCCAAATTGGAACATCAGCTCAAGGAGAAAAGTTTGCTGTAAATTCCTATACCTACATTTCCATTTTCTTTTATTAATGAACAATCTGCATAGTTATAAAAATAATAAATACTGTAAAATAAAGTAGGCCTACCTAAACAAAATATCTAGTTATTTATTCTATAGACAACAAGGAATGTTTTACAATTCAGTGAAGGCTGTTGACTTATGAAATATGTAATAGTTGTGGATTTGTAATTTAAAATTTGAATCACATAAAATAGCGTTCAATAAAATAGAATTATATATTCATTAGATTTACTCGTGTTTTTTATTCAGTACATAGAGCTAAGATAATTGAATGCCTGTCTTTATATGAAGTATAACCTATATATTGAACCTTCGTAAATCAGACCACATAACTCCAGTATTTGAAATGTTGTATTGGCTCCGATTGGAAGACAGGCGAAATATACATTGCCTCTGCTTCTTATACAACACTTTGTCCACCTCATCACCCCTTTATATTTCTACTCGCTTTCATTCGCTATCCTCCCACCATAACTTAAAACACACGATCGAGAGAAAATTTAACTCTATCTATTCCTCTACATCGAACATCTCACTATTCCTCACTCTTTTTTGTTTCAGCCACACGACTCTGGAATTCCCTCCCCTTGTATATCAAGGACTGCCCGACTCAAAAAGAGTTTAAAAAGAAACTCACTTCATATTTCCTTAGACAATATAATATATAACCCTGTTCCATGTATACTTTCATTGTTTCTTTATATTTTAAACTTTCTTTGCCAAGCCATTTACTTAACCCTAGCAATCCCAACGGGGGGGGGTACTTTATGCCCACCTTCTATCATTTTGAATCATTAAGTCTTTTAATTTTTTCACTAGAAGCATGAAGTTAATAGTTATTGTCAATCATTGTCTCTAGTATTGAAATTCATTATTGTTAGTAAGTTTACATTGTTGGTTATCTTATGAAACAATGATCTATTAGTGTGGTCATTAAGTACCCCCCCCCCGTTGGTAGTTCTTGTGACGCATAACATGTCTTGAATTTCTTTTCTTAGCTTCTTCAATAATGGTTTTATATCTCTAATTTTATTGTTACCAACAACGTTTATATAATATATTCTTCAATTATTGATTATTATTATTATTATTATTATTATTATTATTATTATTATTATTATTATTATTATTATTATTATTATTATTATTATTATTATTATTATTGATCTGAAAGTTTGTTCTCTTATAACAATTTTTTTACTTATTCGGTGTTCAGTCTGTCTTTTGTGAAGTTATAGTAATTCACACATGTGAGTAACAAAATTATTTCAAAATGCCTCGACGTCCTTTGACTGACAAAGAAATTATGGATATATTTGATAGTGAAATAGTTTCAGATTTTGAATTTGAGGATAGTGGTGAGGAAGTGAGTGAAACAGAAGATGAAGATATTGTGGGTGAGCAAGTTGATGGAATAATTTTATTGACTTTTGACAATGATGATCATAATAATAGTGTAAAATTTAAAATGACGTAAGTGCAGATATGTTACAGCTAGTGGAAGAATTTTCACATCAAAGCATCTTTGGCCTACAAGACGCATAGCACAAAATGTTGTAAAAGAAAGGAAGGAGTAAGAAATGAAGGTAAAGTGAAAACCATTAGAGAATCATTTGATAAATTCTTTACACCGGAAGTTGTAAGCATCAACATAAAACACACAAATGAAGAAGCAGTAAGAATAAATATAACAGCAACAAATATATGTTTATAGCTTATCTATATGGAACTAGAAGGTGACAGTTGCACCTATATTTCAGATCTCTGGTCTAATATTTCTGGCAAATTCATATATACTGCAACTATTAGTAGGACCAGGTTCTGCAACTAACTAAAATAATTAGATTTAATGATAGAGAAACCCGAAATGAACGCAGGGAACAAGATAAGTTTGCAACAATAAGAGAGGTATTTGAAACAATGAACCAAACTTTGCCAACATATTTTTTTTTCTGCTGGGATTCATACTGTAGTTGATGGAATGCTATCATTATTCTGTGGAAGGTATCCATTCAAAGTGCAGGTGTAAGAAAGAAAAATACAACAAAAGTTGTAAAACAACAATAATTTGTGGCAATTGTCAGAGGTATGCTTGTGGGAGGCATAGCAAGAAAACAGTGATTTGTTCAAAATGTGAACAGAGTTCTGAGGAGGGTGATGGGTGACACATACATACTACTATCAATGATTAGATTAGGGTATTGTCCTGAAATGATTGCTTCCACAAGTATCAATAATGAATTTGCACAAATGTTCTACTTACATTAAGACACATACTATTATATCAGCCTAAATATCTAATGTGATTAGTGAAAACAAACTGCAAAACTAAGTTAAATATTACATAAATAAGCATGGCATTCTATAATATGTAATTTTAAAACAAATATGTTAAAATGTGTTCAAAAAATTACTCATATATATATTGTTTAAAGTGGTGGTCATAAAGTACCCCCCCCGTTGGTAGTATAAGTTCTGATATAAGGGTTGGTATTGCTAGGGTTAATATAATTATAGTTATTATTTTTGTTATTATGTTTTCTTTCTTACCATTTTCAAATCTATATTGTGTAAGTCTGTATCTATTATGTATCAATCATAATTCTTATTGTATGTATAATTTAACCCTGGTGAAGTAGAAGAGAAGACCTTACGGTCTTAACTCCACCAGATAAAATAAATAAATAAACTGGCGATAAATCACTTTGGGTTGAAGGAGAAACACTGTATTGTGGAATATTCCTAATAAAAATCACCCAAACTAATAAGAATATTAATAATCTTAGTGAAAAATTTAAAATGGAATTTGGCATTAATAAAGGCGATCCTCTGACTTAATACTGTTCAGTATAATATTATTGACGTAATTATGAATTGAATGAATCTACGAGGAAATAATTCAACAAAATCCCAGATATTAAATTGGATTGGACACGTATGTATACAGGAAGGAGGAAGGCAGGCTTATAAAAATTGAAATTGAAACCACTCTAGATATACGAAGGTAGGCGAAAATACTGATGGGAGGACAATATGCAAACATATTTAACATCTGCGGAAATTATAAATTGGAGGACCTACATTCAGGACAGGAAAAAATGGAAAACAGTAGATTATAAGATCAAAAATTTACAAAATAATGTAGTGTCTGAAGAAGAAGGAATCACTGAAATAATTTAAATATATTGTTAATGGAGTCATGTAATAATATAAATTTAATGAGATATGTTGATTGTTTATCGATAGAATAGTTCTTCTTTTCGCCTAAATTTGATCATTGGAAAGTAATGTGGTAGCTGTACAACTCCTCATGCATAATCTAATAATAAAACTATGTTTTGATCAAAATATTTAGTACATCCACAATTAAATAAACATTCTTAACTGGGCAAATATAACATATAATAGTGCTATAAAATTAACTAACTCACTGGCACTATCGAAGCCGTAGGTTCATGTCCGCACAGGCATAAGCTCTCCATATATCCCTTACCGAGCCAATGATTTCCATTCATCCCCTGTATAATCCACTTCCATCAAATCATAGTTAGTTATTCTCCCACCTCATTCTTGGTCTACCAACTGGGCGTTTTCCTTCTGGTTTTCCTACAAGAAGCTTCCATGCATGCCTTTCATTCCTCATTCGTGCCACATGTCCTGCCCATCGCAGTCTACGAGGCTTAACTGTTCTCATTATATCTGGCTTCCTATAAATACCATGTGGTTCATTGTTATGTAGTCTTCTCCATTCACCTGTTTGTTCATCTCTCTTTGGTCCAAACATTTTCCTAAGAACTTTATTCTCAAATACTCGTAATCTCCTTTCCTCCTTTAAAGTAAGAGTCCATGTTTCGCACCCATATAATATAACTGGTAGAATAATAGTTTTATATATTTTCAGTTTAACGTTTTTTGAAGGGAGTTTGGAAGTCAAGAGTCTCTGTAATGCATAATAACACGCATTTCCAGATTGAGCCTATGTTTAATTTCAATAGTGTTATAAATAATATAATATTTTTTTTATTAGGAATATTCCACAATACAGTGTTTCTCCTTCAACCCAAAGTGATTTGTCGCCAGAAGTTCCTGATGATGATGATGAAGATGAAGATTATTATTATTATTATTATTATTATTATTATTATTATTATTATTATTATTATTATTATTATTATACATCCTTTAAAGAATAAAGAAATGTATCTATAAAACCATTTTGTAGAGCATTATGTTATTTGGATCAGTGACATGAACAATTAAAAAGTTTCAAGCTAACAAGTTATTACTAATAGAGATGAATTACTATGGAAGACCATCGCAGAAGTCCAGATTAAAAAAATAGAACCGTTGAATTAAGAAAATTATGAATGATGAAAGAAATTTGTTGCAGACAAACTGAAAAATAGTATTAAAATGGTACAGGCATCTCAAGAGGATGACATCTGAGAATCCCTAAGAAGATCTCGAGGTGGAGAACAGATGGGAAGAGAAGAAAGAGAAGCCATGAAGATTGGATGGATAGTTGAGAAGTATGAGTGAACTGGGACTTACAGATGAGAATATTCAGTGCTGATACAAATGGAGGAGGCAAATTTCTTAAGGGCGAAGAAAAATCGTTATTGTAGACTATTTGACTCATGCCCCAAATGACAGTCAATGATGAATCACATTTCAATGAATTTTGATTTACAACCAAACACAGTCTTTTTGAACTCGATTTTATCACTTTCATTTGATCGCTTTCATTCTATCAAGTGGATCCCTGATCATATATATAGTACACGAATGTAACCAGATTCTGCTTGCGAGATATAATAGAAAAACATTCGTAGCAATTGATTATACCACAAAAAAACCACTGTTTGCACTTTCTTAAACGTATTATTTGCCAGGAATCAACGTTGTAGAAAAATATAATTGACATATTTACATCATAGGACATCAGAAATTAATTAATGACCTGTAATGATGTGTTCATTTTTTCTCCACTAGGGTGCATCCTTACAATATTGCGATTCTACTTGGCAATAAATATGATCCCGTTGCAGTGATGAACAAATTAAACATAACGTTTCTCATTTGTTTTCAAACATCGTCTTAAATATATAAATATTTTACAATAAGTATATTTAAGTAATAATTTGTGAGTAAACAGCTTAATTGTATTCGTTAAATAGTCCTAACAAATGCCACTCTTGATTTCCAAATTCTCTAGATAAATTGGAAATCACTCGTGGCATTACTTACGATAAATTCAGAAATGAAAAGATATTGTACCATGCTACAAAAGCTGGAATTCCGAAATGTTTAAGCAAGATCGGAACTTTTATTTCGTTTCCTGGAGCTTTGCGATCTTAAAACAATCATAACAATCTATATAGTATCATATTTATAGTTGACATAAATGGTAGTATGGTCTCAGTACATAATTCTTCTTGATAGATTAGAAAAATTACTAAAAAGGCATCTACCATAATAGTAAAAATAAAGTAAAGTGATCCCACAACAGGCCCGGAGGCCCTTGGGGTAGTAGGAGGTTAAGGCTCCCACTTTTTCTAGACAATCGGCACTTTACGTCAGCCGGGTTGTCAGCCCTGCGTGACGGCCGCCTTTACCCCAGAACAAGCGTCTGGTACTCATTTCCGTTAGAGGCTGAGTCGACCCCAGGGCCATAGTGCCGCCAGAGGGTTTGGGTCAGTTTAATATCCTGACCCCAACGGGACTTGAACCCTCGACCCTCCGGCTTGTAGCTCAGTGCCTTAACCACTACGCTACGGCGTGCCCCCAAATAGTAAAAATATCAGCTTCAATTCTTAGCGAACAAAATTTAATATGATAATACGAATTTTATAATTGATTGCATTTTAGTATAATGATGATGACGATGATAATAATCAACAAGGATTAGACCTTAATGTCTGTTCCGATCTCATATTGATCTGTACATCTTTTACTGGGTCTTCCTGTATTTCTTCGTCCTAGTGGTCTATAGTGAAGAATCTGTTTCGGGATTGTTATTATCCATTCTGTCGATGTGGTCCATCCATTCATCTCTGTATTGTGCAATTCTATCTAGTAGTCTGCATATATTTAGTTCTCTTCGCATATTTTCATTTCGTTTTCGATCTGTTATTGTATAGCCACCCACACTCCTTAAAAACCTCATTTCCGAAGTTTCTATTCTTCGTTGTTGGTTTTTGGTTAAGATTCTGTGTTCCGATCCATATAGTAGTGTTTGAACTGCCATATTTTTATTTTAAAAGTATCTCCTTTCTATTTCCATTGATATTTCGTTTTATGGTGCCACACATATAATTAAATTTGTTTTGTTTCCAATGTCTTCACTTTTTCTATATGACACATTACATCCCAGATAATTATAATCGCTCACCTCTTCTATTGTTTTATTCTCTAATTGGATTTTTACTCTTATTGGCTCATTCCCTCGAAAAGCTAAAACTTTTGTTTTTAGAGTAGACGATAATAATAATAATAATAATAATAATAATAATAATAATAATAATAATAATAATAATAATAATAATAATAATAATAATAATGGTACTGTACATCAACTGTATGTAGACTTCAAAAAAGCATATGATTCAATTAAGAGGGAGAAGTTATATAGTATCCTGCTGGAGTTCGGAATTCCTAAAAAGTTGATTAGACTTATACGAACGTGTCTAAATGGCACAAAGAGTAGGGTGCGTGTAGGCAAACAGTTTTCGGACACTTTTGAAACCCAGAATGAGTTGAAGCAAGGAGATGCACTATCTCCTCTACTATTTAATTTTGTACTAGAGCATGCCATTAAATCTTTAGAGAATGAGGAAGGCTTACAACTGAATGGTATTAATAAGCTGTTAGTTTATGCTGATGATGTAGTACTACTGGCCGATAGCGAGGAGATACTAAAGGCCAACACGCACACACTATTGAGTAACACTAAGAAATTAGGACTGGAAGTAAATATCAATAAAACTAAATATATGGTCACACGTAGAAATTCATTAAATAATGTAAATGGACAGCTAATGACAAATGAGGGAAATTTTGAGGAAGTGGCTGAATTTAACTACCTAGGAACAATAATCACAAACAGGAATGAGATGCACAAAGAAATTAAACATAGGCTCAATTCTGGAAATGCGTGCTATTATGCATTGCAGAGCCTCTTGATGTCCCAACTCCTTTCAAAAAACGTTAAACTGAAAATATATAAAACCATTATTCTACCAGTTATATTATATGGATGCGAAACATGGACGCTTACTTTAAGGGAGGAAAGGAGATTACAAGTATTTGAGAATAAAGTACTTAGGAAAATTTTTGGACCAAGGAGAGATGAACAGACAGGTGAATGGAGAAGACTACATAACAATGAACTACATGGTCTTTATAGGAAGCCAGATATAATAAGGACAGTTAAGTCTCGTAGACTGCGATGGGCAGGACATGTTGCACGTATGGGGAATGAAAGACTTGCATGGAAGCTTCTTGTAGGAAAGCCAGAGGGAAAACGCCCAGTTGGTAGACCAAGAATGAGGTGGGAGAATAACATTAACTATGATTTGAGGGAAGTAGATTATACAGGGAATGATTGGAAAGGATTAACTCAGGATAGGGATGTATGGAGAGCTTAAGTCCGTTCGGCCATGAACCTACGGGTTCGATAGTGCCAGTGAGTAAGTAAGTAAGTAAGTATAATAATAATAGTAATAATAATAATAATAAATTTTCAGTATTGTACGTCAGATTACAAATGAAATTGATTACATTTTTCGGCGTGATACATGTGGTCGCAATGTTGTTTCCTTGTTAAAGAATAGGAATAGTGTTAGAAAATTATGAGCACACAATGTTAAGTGTCGGGTTTGTTTGATGGTGATGGGTCTTGCTATCTGGTTTTCTAAAAGAGTTTCCCTTTCTCACTCCCGCTTCCATGGAGCTCTAGTTTATGTTGCACCGAAGTAAACTAGCATTCCGGGAACTTCACATGTTGCCTCCGGAAGTTTACCAGGTAATATATCTACGCTGGTTTTCACAAGTTTGTCTTTCAAGTTACTCATAACTTGCGATGACACGATATTGTTGGGGACTGATGATTTGGAAGTTTTAATAATCATGTACATCTCGTGGAGGGGTAACACACACAGTGCATTCTGATAGCCATTCAATGATTGAAATTATTGCTTTTTATTTTGCGTATTAAACAAAGGATAGGATACCAAAGAAGTGAATACAAACGATTGTAGGAATCCACTTTTATGGGAAGAATACCACATTCAAATGCTGGGGAACGACCTAAAACATGAGTGGGGGTTCTATCTGTTAACTTTCATGACTGACAAGGAAAATATGGGGTTTTTGAATATTTCATTAACAATAGCCATTAATTGATCACTAGGCGCTCCTTAACATATCTAACTAACTCCACGATATGTGGAAGCAGCAGGAGTTATTTCAGCTTTCGTTAAGGTAGTAATTAAATCCAGCTCATATTTTCTTCTTTCTTCTTCACTTTTTCACGGGCTAGGCAAATTGCTTGTTCCGCATCACAATTGTTCTGTCCATCTTTTCACTGACCTTCCTATATTCCTTGAACCTCTTGGCTTGTAGTTAAATGCGGCTTATGGTAACCTTGTTACATGCATTCTTTCTAAATATCTAAACCATTTATCTCTATATTCTTTGATTTTATCATTCAATGGATATATATTTAACTCTGTTCTTATATCTTCATTCGTTATCCGATCCAATCTTGTGCAGCCTTTTGTTCTTCTAAGGAAGTTCATTTCTACGCTTTGTATTCTACTTGGTAATTTTTCGGCCATTATCCAAGTTTTCCTCCCATAAAGTACAGTAATGCAAGAACTGCCAATGTTTTATGAAACTTCAATCTAGTATCTCTTCTTGTTTTATTCTTTAATGTTTTATGTATAGTTTCGCTTATCATTTGAAATTTCAACAGTTTCATATTAATATCTCCTTCAGTTTTTGTGTTTATAGTAAAATTATGAACCAAATAAATAAAATTTGTTACTTGTTCCAGAGGTTTTTTTTGTCTATTACGATTTTTGATCTTATATGTTCGTTTCCTCAAAATGCCATTATTTTTGTTTTTTTTCTTTTGATATTTTAAAATTATATTCTTGGCATAACGGATTTAATTGATGTAAAGAGTACTGTAAATTATTTTTATTTTCTTGAATAATAACCACATTGTCAGTATGCATTTAATATTTTAAAACGGTCCATTCTTATACCTATATTAACAATACTTTTCCAATTTTGGATGATGTCATTAATATATAGATTTAAAAGAGTAGGTGATAAACTACAACCTTGTCTTACACCTTTATTTATTAAAATAGCTTCGGTCTTTAATATGCCAATATTTATTATAATTTGAGATTTTACATACAAACTTTTTATCACATAAATTAATTTTGCTGGTAGCCATGTATTTCCATAATTTTCCATATCTATGATATTTAATTACACAAGATCTATCCTATGTAAATATATTTTTCATTATAATTAAACTTCGTTAATCTTTACAAAAAAAAAACATTCAAGTACAACGTACAAAATACATGTTTTGAGTTGAATGTTTCATAGACTTTACTTACTAATTATAAAATAAATAATAGCTTAAAAAAAACTAAAACAACACGCTTTATTAGAAAACGAACTAAAAAATGAAAAATAATTTTAATTTCCAACACGCTTGGGAAAAAATTAAAGTGGTCAACAAAAAAATCAACTCCAACACACATAGAATAAAACTATATAATAAAATATCAACAAAAAGAAAATAGTTTTACCATCAAAAGCGTGGGGTACTCTATATCAATTAATATATTTGATAATAAACAGATATTGGTAAAAGTAAGCTCTCTAAGAAGAAAATGTAAAAATCATAAAAAGCACCCCACGCTTTTGATGGTAAAATTATTTTCTTTTTGTTGATAACTCTAGTTTTATTCTATATGTGTTGAAGATGATGTTTTTGTTGACCACTTTAATTTTATCCCAAGCGTATTGGATATTAAAATTATTTTTCATTTTTTAGTTCGTTATCTAATAAAGCGTGTTCTTTTAGTTTTTTAAAACTATTATTTATTTTTTATTTTTTAGTTTTAATATTTTACAGAATAAGATCAAAATGTAAATATCTTTAAATTCGATACTATTGTAGTATGAGCTAAAAGTAATACTCTTCTATAAAAAAAGCCCTTCCAGCCGGATTTGAACCAGCGACGTATGGATTACTGAAATTATATACCACTAAGAGTTCACTGCTCTACCAACTGAGCTCTTACAACGATTGACTAAAAACTCGACAAGCCCGCAACCTATTATACCAGTTTTCATTTTCTTGATTTTCGGATGATTCTGGCCAGGATTTTAGAAACAAAATATGAAATTATTGTATTGTCACGGGTCCTCTACACGTATACAAAGTTTCAAGTCGATCTAATGTTTCTAAGTGGGTGAAAATCGCGTTGAAAAATTCCGTTACATTGATACAAAAACACTTTTATTTGATTTTCTGATGATTATGGCCAGGATTTTAGAAAATAAATATGAAAGTATTGTATTGTCACGGGTCCTTTACAAGTATACAAAGTTTCAAGTCGATCCAATGATTTTAATTGGGTGAAAATCGCATTGAAAGATTCCGTTACGTAGGTAGATAGATAGATAGATAGATAGATAGATAGATAGATAGATAGATAGATAGATAGATACAGGACAAGCTAATATAAAGCGTGTAAAAATAAAAGTAACTAACGTAACAGCTAACGCCTATGCGTGGAATAAGAGTTTTCATCTTCTTCGTCACGGTTTAGGCTTATTTATTAGCCTGTCCCGGGTCCAAATTGCTGCTGTTTCCATTTGTACCAGGAATTTATGAGAGATTATCTAGGGTCGGGCTGAACTTTATGTAGGCGCGCGAGCTATGAGTTCCTCTATGTTTTTTCAGAGTCGGGCTGAACTTATGATTTTAACCGGTGATAGTTAAGGCAAATAGTGATCAAACAAATTTTAGGTGACGTGATAGAAGGATTTTATTAATTTCCTTTACTCTCAATAGTAAATTATACACTTTTCTCTTATTACTTGCCTAAGAAAAGGTCAAAACCACGACTCAATTTTAATAACGTTTATCGCGAATCTTTCTTTAGTACGTTCTCCTAATGGGAACACTCGCCCTACGTACTCGACTACTGACTATAAGGGAGCACTCGGCCCTCTCACTCTGTATGGTCTACGGATAGGGCACTCGCCCTACTTACTCTTGACTATATGGGAGCACACGCCCCACTTGCTTTGACTATCGGGGAACACTCGCTCCACTCGCTTGATTTTTAACTTACATAACATTTTATATTAAATATTTAAGAAAGTCGTGGATTTGACTTATATTTCCGTCGTCATTACAATTTTTATGCAAAATTTTCATTGGATAAAATAAATCTTTTGACACACCTCTATAGGCTACATGTGCAAGTTGATATAGGCCTACTAGATTTAGGGCGTGGCCTTTTACATGACTATCTTAACTTCCAAGTTACTCGAGGTCAATAATCTCTCTAGCTGCCCGCTATGTTTTTTGGAGGCTACATCATTTTTTTTTAGTTTGAAGTTTCTTAAAAGCAATAAACCAATCTTTCATCCCTCCTAACCGTATCGATGTTCCCCTTCTGAGTTTTAACCTTGAGGATTTGCGTAAAGTCTAAAACCGTAATATACTGTCTTCCAAAATACGTAACATATGACCAGACAATAAACTTAACAGCTATTCATATTACTTCAGACACCCTCAAATAACTTAAAACGCCGCTGTCGGCAATTACTTGTTTACTAGAACATATTACTTTATTTTTACAATCAAAATAGCTCTCCAATTATACCGGTACATATTTTGTCTTTGGTCTTCCCAAACTTCATCTTCCTCGTGGTGAATAGTTGTATGCTGCTTTTGGTATTCTGTTATCAGTTATCCTTGCTAAGTGTTCTTTCCAGTTTGTTCTGTATTTCACTATTGATAAGAAATAAGAATTTTAATTAAAATAAATGACAGTATTTTGCTAGATATGAGTTTGTTCATATTATATAATAATTTCAGATGTAGGCACTTCAAAATATTTTTAATAGTCCACTTTGGGAACCAGGGAAGGAAATTAATTTTCATGTGTTATATCAAATTTTACCTGGCATTCACCAAAGGTAACTATAATTTTCTAAACATGAATGGATATTTCAACCGTTATAGGCTACTTAATTATAGCAGAATGTTCTGTTGAAATGTGAAAAGTCTGGAACTTCAAGAGAGACGTTTATATTCCTTGCAGATGTATTGTAGTAGAAAGATATTATTTCTGTGTGATCGAAATTTAGCTTGTCTGTTTTGCAACTATATTGTAAATAATTACATCAAGACGCTAAAAATACAATATTTCTACTTACCGCCCTCTTTCATCTCTGGCAAAGCGGCTGCAGTTAAATTCCAGGACCAAACATCAGCTGGCCCATTAAACATTTGCTTAACTTATTAACAAACATACGATCGCGATAGGCTAAATCACTTGATAGTCATGGAAGCTGTACTCCACCATTCAAAATTATTCATAATTGTTCATTGTGCTATATTTTGGTTGATATTTCACAGTGGAATTTTAAGTTGGGAGTACATTTATTTTATTTTAATATATTTACACAGATAATGACAAACGAGGAAAATTGTGAAGAAGTGGCTGAATTCAAATACCTAGTAATAATAATTACAAATAGGAATGAGATGCACAAATAAATTAAACATAGGTTCACTACTGGAAATGCATGCTATTATACATTACAGGGACACTTGTCGTCCCAAATCTTTCAAAAAACGTTAAACTGAAAATATATAAAACTGTTATTATACCAGTTATATTATATGGATGCGAAATATGGATTCTTACTTTAAGGGAGAAAAGGAGATTACGAGTATTTGAGAATAAAGTTTTCAGGAAAATGTTTGGACCAAAGAGAGAATGACAGATGAATGTAGAAAAAGTGTTCTATTTATAACAACATTAATAAAACTACATAAGATTGAACTACATGGTCTTTATAGGAAGTCAGATATAATAAGAACACTTAGGTCTCATAGACTGATATGGGCGGACATATGGCTCGAATGGGGGATAGAAAGAGGTGCATAGAATCTTCTTGTAATGTATATTTCTTTCAAATTTATACTCATTATTAAAGATGGTCCACCGCTGTGGTCTCGAGGTAGCATGCTGCCTTGTCACGCAGCGGGCCCGGGTTCGATCCCCAGTCAGGGCAGTTTTTCTGGGTGAGGCTTTTATCGGGGTTTTTCCTCACCTGTAAGACAAAGTCAGGAAATCTTTAAGGTCCAAATGGTCCCCGAAATAATATGGCCATCATCATCATCATCATGATCATCCTTATCATTATCATCATCATCCTTCACCGGTGTGGAAAGCAACGGGAAGCTACAACACGTACAATTTCCTAGTAAAGCTGCAAGAATAGCATGAAAATGCTATGATTGCAGCGAAGGACCTGCCTTCGGGCAGAATTACTATGGATGGATGGATTATTAAAGGTAAGTCTATATATTTATTGTAACGTTCTCATTATAAAAATATTAAGCACCAAATATCAAATAATTGCATAAGTAATATTTTCGTTGAAGTATGTTTTATCAGAAGAACATCTTAATTGTTAGTTTGTAAAAGTAACCTAATGAAAATATTAAAAAGAACAAATTAATTATATTTTACTTCTCCTTAGATAATTGTCCTCGTTCCATGTGGTCTGTTTTTGAAAATTCATACAAATAATAATAATAATAATAATAATAATAATAATAATAATAATAATAATTATAATAATAATAATAATAATAATAATAAATACATTAATATAAATTCGTATGACATCATTACTTCTGCGCAAATATAATGATGATAATATTGATGATGATGATGTTAATAATAATAATAATAATAATAATAATAATAATAATAATAATAATAATAATACATTCAATTCGTGTGGCATCATTACTTGTGTGCAGTTCAAGGAACAGCCACTGTCTTTACGTCCCCTGATTGTTGCTCCTCTTACCTCTTGTCTCACGCCTACTCAAGCAGAGCAACACGAGCTCGCTCCTTAGAGCATTCACATGATTACATCTGCATTGCTCAAACTATTGTTCTGCAACACTTTAATTATTGTGATGTTACATATACTTACAGTTCACTGCTGTGAGATATCGTACGCTGGAGGTCCGGGTTCGATCCCGATCGGGACACGTTTTCTGGGTGAAGTTTCTTCGCGGTTTTTATTCACGTGTGAAATAAATTAAGGAAACTTAAATCCTCAAATATTATAACATATTCATCTTATTAAGTACCGTATGAATGTATGGCGTATCTTGTCTTAAATATTGTCTTGGAGGTGACTAGGCCTATAAGCATTGAGGCGACACTCATCTAGGAAAGGTCCTCGATGTGCTTGAGTACCAAAACCTTATGTGTGTGATCTAGATTTTAAAATCCTCTCCCGATAGACGTGTACTTTTCTGGCCTGGTGATGTGAGGCATACTAAAGTAAGTACAGAGGGAGAGATTAAAGAAAAAATACTTTTAATTACCTAAATTTTGGCTTTGGAATAGAGACTGTAACAAGTTCATAATGCTAGTGCTGGTTTCATTTTCAACATCCGCCATTATGACCTTATTTCCTAACACTTCAATAATCTTTTTTGGCTACGTATTTGAGCGACAGATGTAAAGTAAATTCTACCTCACTTCTTTTTAAATGTCTATACTTTTCACTCCTATTTGCTTGACGTCCAGATTTGAGCAGTTTTCTTCTTCTTCTTCTTCACTTCCTGGTTTAGGCAAGAGTTGCCTGTTCCGTCTTCACTAATAGATCTAAGACCATCTCTTCCGAGGACGTCCGACATCTCTTCTTCCTCTTGGAAAATAATGGAAGATTTCCATTGTGAAGAATACGAATAATATGTTTTCCTCTGGTCGCGGTACCAACGCTATGCAGAGTAGATCATTGGTGGGGCTGCCACCTCAAAGCTTTAGGTCCAGCTCCTGAATGTACTAACCCCATCTAGAGGGTTGCCACTTCCGCCAGATCCGCCGTGATGAAGGACTCCTCCTGCGCCGCATCTGCCGTTGAGGTCTTCACCGTAACTCTGGCTAGGGGCCCTTACAGGGTACTATCAGTCGGAGCCAACTAAACCCTGGTTTTTAACGAGGTTGTTACTCCTCCTCCTCTTCCTTTCTCATCCGGGCTTGGGACCGGCCATGGCGGAGTTAGCAGTTATCTTCTCATCATAATTTTGATAATAGGTCACAAGATATCAGTCTGATAACTATGGGTCTACCCGTTCATAACGCATATTTGTGTTCTAATTCTATCACAGTAGTCAATACTCGATCCTGGAATTACCTCCGGTTAAACGGCGCAAAAAGTGGACATCCAAATTTCGAGATAATTTTGGTTTTAAAATGAAGCTTAGGACACGAAATACACAACAAAATTTGCGTACCATTGAAAAACAAAGGAGCAAAATAACATTTTTATAAGCACAAAATACACATTTCACCAGTTTACTGCACGAGACATCCCCTTTTCGATATAAATTTCGTATTAAAATGAAGCTTAGGATCACCAAAGATGAAAACACAAGAAAATCTGCGGACCATCACTAAAGAAACTAGGTTAGAGTAATAGCTTCTTATACGTAGTTAGGTTAGCTTTTAGCTTCTTGCCACATATAGTATAATTTATTTACACATGCCTGTAATTTAATATCGTTGTCATTCTATGTATTTATTTTACAGGTTAGAGTAATTTAAATAAGTTAGGTTAGCTTTTAGGTTATTATACATGCATTCTAATAAATTATATTACAAATTTCGAAGATTGTTATAAGTTAGTGGCATCTATTTATTGAATATTTTGTAAGGGCTAATTACCGTTATTCATTTTCGACAAATATGTGACGTATCGATTATTTATTATCGACAATCGATTCAGTTAAACCATTTTTTCTTAAGAAACTCTATGTGAGGATGTGATTTTTATTAAATTTCAAATTCTTTGCTATGAAATTTTGGAAATATAGCATTTGTAAATACAGCAGTGCACTTTTATTACAATAAAATATGTATTCCATTTTCGCATCTCTATTGAAGAAAACATGTTTCTACCATGAACTAACGCCTCAATATCGAATCTGACATCACTACCACAAGGAAAACTGGGAAAAACTTAATTCAGGTTGGTCGGCACCAGTAGGGCATATTTGAACCTGGAACCTCATGGATATGAGTCTTCAACGCTGCCATTTTAGTCTGAGCCATCTCTCTCGGTGTAGGCTACCGTACTTGTGTGAACGATAGACAAGACAAAATAAAGCTACTATTGTTATTTATATTGTTATCATTAATATTAATATTATTATTGGAAGTTCGGGTAATGTGGACTCTTCTGTTTGAGTGGACCTTGTTAATATCTTCTTTAATTGGTACTGCCCTCAAACAGAAAATATTTTAACTTCTTCCCCTCACCAACTTTGACGGGTTCAAGGCCAGTTTCCTTTATTATTTGTGCGAAGAATGTTTATTTGTGAAAATAACCTCTTTAAAAGTTATTCAAGGTAAGAATCAATTCTTAATTTCTGCTATTGAATATTACAAATGTTAAAAAAACTCCTAAATATGTTACATTATGAAGATGCTGTTTTAACATACTAACGCGTTTTGTTTGATATTATGTGACTTGGTGGCTGTATAAAATAATTCAACATAACAAAGGAATTCGGTTAATGTGAACCCTTCACAAGGACCTGGGTCCACTTTACACGAATACGTATATTTTATCAATGAGGATGCTATCTGTAAAAATTATACACTTAATTAATTTTATTTAATATCCTTGTAATTTTACTAAACCCATAGACCGTCGCTTTCTGCAGTTGAATGACGTGTGAATGTTATAATCAACAATTTTTCAAAACACTAAATAAATATCAACGCTTTTTAATTATGACCAGTCATAAGTATTTTCAGTTTAACTGCGCCTATATTTATAAATTAATAGAGTAAATAAAATTAAAAATAGACTAAAAGCTAAGGTAGACTCTGGGGTCCACTTTAACCGAATATGGAAGTTAAAGTGAACGTTTCTTATAATGTAAAAAAGTTTATAAATAACACAGCTCTACAAAAAAAATTGTTGCCCTGGGTATCTCAGCGAATTTCTATGTTTTCAAGTGCACAGTTTACGAATATATTCATGAAAGTGCTGAATGTGCTCTAGTTTTTTTTTATGATTTTTGCGTATCTTATATCTTAAACAGCAAACGGCTTGTTACTAATAAAATTTATGTTTCCAGTCATGATTTCATTTCTGCGCATTTTTTTTCGCGTATACAAACATCACGTGATCCCCTCACTCCGCTCATCGGCTGTAATCTCAGTTATTTGACAAAATTAAGGTACTCACGATGTGCATCTGGATATGATAAAACAATTCGTCAAAGCGTTGGACAAGGAAGGAAAATGTTTAAAATAGATTTGTAGAAAATTTCCTAAGCTCAGTATGTAAAAGTTAAACGGCGGAATATTTGATGGTCCTGTAATTCGGCAATTGATGAAAGATGCAAATTTTATCAAAGTTATGACTTCCGGAAAGTGAAGCTTGGAAGAGTTTTGTATTGGTAGTAGAAATTTTCCTAGGTAACTATGAAGCACCAAATTATAAAGAAATTGTGCGAAACATGTTGATAAGCTTCAAGATTCTGGGAGCAAATATGAGTATAAAGTTACACTTTCTCTACAGTCACCTGGATAGATTTCTGCTGACCACATGTCACACACATACTGGCTGGATGATCGTCTACATTTGTGATTAACTCATGTGGATGTGAGGCCAGCAGCCGGCTGGTAGACCAAGGGCCTTCTAGGCCAGTCGCGCCATGGAGTGAGGATGATAGGTCACATGTTGTAGGAATACAGTGAGTTTTATTTTTTGATGATTCAAGTAATAAGTAAATTTCTTCTTCTTCTTCTTCTTGTTCCTCTTCTTGCAAGGATTGAATATTTTTGGTTCGTTCCGGCTCGAAGTATTATAGCTGCTGCACCCATCTCTTTCGTGGGCGTCCCCGATCTCTTTTTTCCTCCTCTTGGTTGATAGTTCAGACTTTTCCTAGGCAATCGGTTGGTATCCATTCTGCAGACATGTTCATTTTTTTATATACTCTCCTATTTTATCTGTCAAACTGAATATTTGTAGTTCTTTACGGATATCTTCACTCCGTTTTTGTATCCATTAAAGTATATCCTGCCACAAATCGTAAATATTTCATTTCTGCTGCTTCCATTCTTTTAATTGACTGTTCATTCAGATTCCATATTTGTGAGCCATGCAATGTTACAGGCACAGCCGATATTTTATAAAATTTTAAATGTGTTTCTTTTCTTACTTTGTTTCCCAGTGTTCTTTTAAGGGTGCTATATAAATATTGAAATATTTGCAATTTATTTTTTTTTGTTTTTTTTTTTCTCTATTACAACCTAAAGATACACTTAGATAATTGAAATCTTTCACTTGTTTTAGCCTTTTGTCATTTAGTACTATTTTTGTTCTTTCCATTTCTTTGCAACACTTGGCCATTACTTTAGTTTTTGTTGAAGTTTCTAGGTTGCAATCTTGTGCAATATTATTTAAAAATTGCTATTTGTAAGTCATTCTCGGAAGAAGCCATTATAGCCTGATCATCAGCAAATATGAGTGTGTCAACACGGATTTTATTATTAGAATTTAAAGTTACTTGCCATTTTCTGACAACTTCGTCAATATATAAATTAAAGAGTGTGGGAGAAAGAGGACATCCTTGTCGTAATCCTTGATTTATTATGATTTCATATTTCGATTTTATATTTCCATTCTTTATTTTGAAATTTTTATTTCCATATAAACTTTGAATCGCTCTTATAATTTGTTTTGGCAAGCCTCTTTCGGTAAATATGTTCCACAGGGTTTCCTTTTCTAGCCTGTCGAAGACTTTTATGTAATCTATGAAGGCAAGGCTATGTATAACGGCAAATTAAATTCTTGTCTTTTATCAATTAACTATGCTGCTGTAAATATAAAATTGATATGTAGATAAGGTAACAATTTATTCTCCATTAAAGTTATCAGTTAAAGATAACATAAGTTCCCATTTCCAGAAAATATAATAAATTCAGGAGTACATTTTGCTTTGTAATATTTAGCAACTTCTTGTGTTTCATCAAAAAAATAAGGAAAAGGATAACCTAATTGATAATATACTTTTTTCATATTTTCTGGAGAGTCTTCCGGATATTTTTTGCGTCATTATAATTGATAGCTAAAAATTATATTTTTTCTAGAATAAAATCATTAGCCAAACGAATTAATTCCATATTGATATGCTTAACATATGGACAATGATTACAAATAAACATTATGACGGTTGCTTTTTAAAAACATCTTTTAAAGATTTTTTTCCTGAAGATATTTCTAATAATTGAAAATCTTTAATTTGAATTCTAATTTCACTAGGATCTTGGTTTCTTATGTCAGCTCTGACAGTTTTTTTTGGTAGAATTTGTTTCCATTCTGTAGAGGATCTGTAATTATTTAGTCCATGATTTTTTTTCCAAATGCCCCAGGTTTGTCTTTCGACATTCCCGGTTTCTCTCCTTGCATGGCGTACTTGTAACCCACTTCTGAGGTTGGGGCGCCTGGAAGGCGGGGTTACGTTGCCCCGATGATATGATGGGTGGTGAAGATGATGATGACAATGGTGTGCCAGGAGAGTCCCTAATCGCAAGCTTAACCTAATATAAATATGAATGATGATGATTGCGCTGGCCATATGATTTCGGGGACCTTAAAGTTTTCCTGACATTTGTCTTACAGGCGAGGAAAAACCCCGATAAAAACCTCACCCAGAAAAACTGTCCCGACCGGGGATCGAACCCGGGCCCGCTGCGTGACAAGGCAGCACGCTCCGAGACCACAGCGGTGGAAATGATCGTTATTTAACGAATGATAAAAACTCAGACCTAGGTTATAAAGACCCAACGTTAAAGCTGTGTGCATATGATCACAATCTGCAAATAAAAACGAGTTATAGTTTCAACAGAGTTCACGTTGGTGAGTAAATAAAATCAGAGGTAGGTTTGCGAGTCTACTTATGAAGATCAATAGCTCTAAGGAATATAAATATTATGAGAGCAAACCTTATTTGTCCCGAATTAAAACATACGGTACATCTATTTATTTTATGTCCGCCGTCGTGCCTGTCAGACTGGATTCATTTCCGGCGAAGTATTAAATTTCCTCCTTGGTTCTGGGTGCGTGTCCTTCGACTTGTTGCTATATCGAAGTGAACATGACATCCAGTTAACCACAGATTCAATAGTAAATTGATTTTATTGACTTTTTACGAAACAAAGGAAATAAAGTTTCATTTAAATTGCGCACGGGCCTGTTTGACAGTACGATTTTTTTTTTCGTTTATACTAGTTTTCCTTCTCGTTCTACTTTTTTTTTTTTTTTTTTTTTTACCTGTTTGTTTACTTTCTTCAATTCTCACGTAGATACAAGGACACACACACACACCCAGACACCCAGACCCAAGGTGGAGATTAAAATCCCCTACCCCGCCAGGAATCGAACCCGGGTCGTCTGAATGGAAGGTAGGGATTCTACCGACTACGCCACGGCGACGGACTCCAATAAACATACGAATATATAAACAAATACAAACATGGCTACACACCTACACTCATACATAAAAATGTATCCATCCATCCATACATAGTAATTCTGCCCGAAGTCAGGTCCTTCACTGCAACCATAGTATTTTTATGCTATGTTTGCAGCTTTACTAGGAAATTGTAGGTGTGGTAGCTTCCCGTTGCTTTGCACACCAGTGAAGGATGATGATGATGGCCATATGACTTCGGGGACCGTTTGGGCCTTAAAGTTTTCCTGACATTTGTCTTACAGGTGAGGAAAACCCCCGATAAAAACCTCACCCAGAAAAACTGCCCCGACCAGGGATCAAACTCGGGCCCGCTGCGTGACAAGGCAGCACGCTATTTCCAAACCACAGCGGTGGACTAAAAAGGCATAAGACATTGAATACATGTAAGTCTGCGTCTACAGTACATACATATCATACATATACACTGATTACACAAAAGGTCATGTGTGTAGGTACATATATATGTCCTACAGTAAAAGCTCTTTATTCGCGGGGGGATATGTTCCGGATATATGCTGCGAATACATAAACCGCGAATATGGAATGGTAATTGTAGGGATGTATAAGGGATACGTTCCAAGGTTACAGAATAAAATAAAAATTATCAATTAATGAGAGATTTTGAACGTATATTAATTATTACTGCCAGGTTTAGGCAAAGAATTAAATAACTTGGTAATTTTTTTTCCTGTTTCGTTGCTTTTGAAAGGTCTTTCAATTAAGATTGATATTCAGCTGTAAATTGTGCGATAGGATTCGTTATTTTGTCTTCTGATTTCTTGATTCATTAACATTGAAACAGCGTGATATAGACGCAAACAACTCGCCAACGCGTATAAACGGTCAAGCATTTCTATTTTTACTTTAAGCTGCAACACTATTTTTCTTTTCTTCGGTACTAATTTTTCTTTCCTTTTACTCGACAAAAGCATGTTTTATTCAGTCAAAATTATTCCAACGAATGACAAGTTCAAACAATAATATATCGATCATGGCGATGGAGGCATTTATCAAAGTACATATCGGCACGTGAAATACGACAACAATGAACTTTAGGATTAGCGACAGTAAGGTTTGTTTTGTTTTGATATTTATTTGTCCATTTGGTTTGAAGCACTATTTGTAAAAGCCGCCTTGGCACCTGCATGCAATAAAAATAAAAATGAAATAAAAAAATCTGCTGATGGTTAATAAAGGACACTAATCATTCTAATAAAGAAAATTTTAGCCGCGAATACAGGAACTGTGTCGCAGTTTTTTAACCCGAGAATAATGAAACCGCGAATAAGGAGCTTTTACTGTATAAATAAAAATAAAACTCTCACTATATTCAATAATAAAAAAAAAACTCGCCACAGAACAGACTTGAAAAAGAACGCACACGCACATACACCACTCCCACCCTGCAGCCACAAATTCACAAGAAAGCTATTCAATTAAAACTACTTATTATATAATACACCAGGTATTGGGCTACGCAGATCACCGATGCGTGAAACCATTAAGAAATAATGTTAATAGGTGGAATGAAACGGGAAAGTTTTTAGATGCCTACAAGGAAATTAGCTTAGGTATAAACACACAAAAGAACTAAGTACATAAATATGGGCAGTAATAGAATCTAACAGATTATGACTGGTTAGCTATAACAAATAATTATTTTCTTCTTCTTCTTCTTCCTTTCCAGGATTAGGTCAATGTGACCTGTTCCGGTCTCAAGTCCATCGTTTCCTTGGCCGTCCCAAAGATATTTTTCCATGTGGTTTGTTGGTGTTGATCTTTTTGTGTAATCTTGTATTGTCCATTCTGTCTAAATGTTCTTTCCATTGGTATTTGTGCTCTTCTAGTTTATCAACTATTGAAAATATCTCCAGTTCATTTCTTATTGATTCATTGTGTAATCTATCCATGCGTGTACATCCTTTTACAGATCTTAAAAATTTCATTTCAGTGGCTTGAATGTGTGAGATATCTTTTTTTGTAAGTACCCAAGATTCAGATCCATATAAAAGAACAGGAACAGCCATAATTTTTATAAAACCTGAGCAGAGTTTATCTTCGAGTCTGTCGGAGGGTTCTTCTTATGTTTCCACACATCATTTGATATCGGTTTAATTTATTATGTATATCCCAATAATAGCTATATGTTATATCTGAACCAAGATAGTTAAAGTGTGCTATCTGTTCTATTATTTCATTATTGATCACTATTTTTGCTCTGACTGGCACTTTGCCCTGAAAAGCCATAATTTAGTTTTTTGAAGTTGAGACTTTGAGATAATAATAGAGTCCTAATTGATTCAACGTGTACATGGCTCTTTGTAAATCATCCTCTGAATTCTGTATAATTACCAGATCGTCTGCATACATTAAAATATTTATATACATTTCCTTATTAATTTGTATTCCTATTGAACTTGTTGTTTTCCATTTTCGTATAACATCGTCAAAATACATATTAAACAATGTAGGTGATAATGCACACCCTTGTCGAATTCCTTGATTTATTAAAATTTCTTCTCTGGAATAATTATCTAAATTTAAGGATAATTTTCGTGTCATTATAAAGACTTTTTATTCCTTCTATAAGTTGAGTCGGGTACCCTCTTGCCTTCATTATTTCCCACAGCATTTTGAACTATGTATATAAAATATATGCAGGGATATTGCTTAATAAATTAAAACCAATAGCAGATGCATTGTTCTTAAAAGAAGAGAACGGTTTTAGACAAGGGAGGTCCTGCTCTGACAATATATTCACTATGAGACAGATTATAGAAAAGAGACGAGAATTCAATTTACTCACATATTTAGCTTTCGTTGATCTTGAAAAAGCGTTTGATAAGATGATAAGAAGAAAATTGTGGGAAATAAAAATAATTCGAATATTTAGGAATCTTTTTAATAGTTTTGAATCATACAATTAAAAAAGTTCCGACATAATTCAGAAAATGCCTGTCACTCTTCAGTTCTACT